>PVKH010015927.1:0-15916 GCA_004027955.1 Chaetophractus vellerosus
ACTAGCTTTTGCTCATATAACTTTAATGTGGGGATCATATCATTAACTGATATTTGGTTATTCTTTTATATCATCTTAAAATAGATAGCTTGTCTCATGATATTGGTAACTACAAAGACCTCTCATGCCTCAGGTTAAGTTACTCTATTAAATTATTACATGTCTCCTAGAATGCATCATCAGTGTGGATTTTAAATATGCTATGTGTTGCAGAAAAAACGACATATCTTTACAACATTTTTCTCTTCCTGGACTTAGAGAACATTTTATAGTATTCCATGTGACTAATCTGGGGACTTGGGAATTGTCCTGAATGACATTGCAATGACAGATACAGGCCATTGTGTATGTGCAGAGGAGAGTGTAATCTACAATGTAAACTGTAGTCCACACTTAGCGGCAAAGCTCCAAAATGTGTTCATCAATTGTGGCAAATATACCACACAAATGAAGGATGTTATTGATGTGGGAAAAGATGGGAGGGCTAGAGAGCAGGGAAAAGGGGGATCCCCTATATTTTTTATGTAACATTTATGTATTCTAAGTTTCATTTTAAAAACATAAAATAGGATATTTTAAAAAAAGAGTTAATCTGGCAGCTCTCTCTTCTCTCCATCAAGGGCTGCAAGGCCATGGAATGAGATTTCAGAGAATTTGTCCAACATACTCCACATGGAATATATGGGATGAGTAAGAAATAAATATTTTTGTGTGTTTGTTGACACCTGAGCTATAAGATTTAATTGGTTATCAAAGTTACTAGCTTATCTAAATAATATAGCATGTAGCCCAAACATATTTTCCAAATTGAATAAATCTAAATACCAGTATTCCTGTGATACTGTAAAATAAATTAATTCAATATAGAGAAAATTAACATCATTTACTTATTTATTTGTATTTATGTGTTTATTTATTATATATCATATGTTGATATAGAAGATTTATTGAGGCTTATAAATTTTCAATTTAGAAAGTAACATATATAATCTTGTTCAATTGTTTTTATACTTAACCTATTAATAAAATATCCATGGCATCAAATAGTCTTATAAAATACAAATTTGATTGTTGCATAGTTCTTTTCTCTTATATTGATATATTAAAACCTCCTCTTGATATGTAACTTGTTTAAAACTTTTGCTACTATAGACAATGCTCAGATAAGCTAATATATAACTTCTGTGATTATTTATTAGCATATTTATTGAAGAGTGATTACCATATGATTTAAGAAGTAGTTTAAATATGTAGGTACATTGTTCTTTTAGGAAATATGATCATAATATACTTATGCATAATATACTTATGCTTCAGGAATACACATCTAGTTTTTCTTCTTTGATAAATGGCATTAGATTTACATTTTTTACTATTAACAGCATATTACAATAACAGCATATGGATTACTTAGATATGACTTCCAAATAATATCTATTTGTCAGTAACAACACTGTATAATATATCATTATCTACTTTTTCTCACATTGAGTGCCTAAATCAAAAATAGTGTTCTTTATTGGTATTATTTGTATAGCAGATCTATTTCAGAAAAATCATTGTTAATAAATAATATCATGAAGAACTCCTAAATACTAAGTATCAAGTAAATATGAACATATTTAAGGCCATCCCCTCAGAAAATGTTGTTTGTTCAAGCAATCATGGGCTTGCTTGTTACTGTAAGGGTATTTCATGAATTTAAATCATTAGTCAGTTGATTGCGTCTATGACTAATTATATCGCTAATCAACAAAGAGTGTTGCCCTCAGCAATGAGAGAAATCGCCTCATCCAATCAGTTGAAGGCCTTAAAGAGAGGGCTGATGATTTCAGCAATCAGAAAAAAAAAATGTCTTTCTCTCTACTCCAACCAACCAGCATCTCCTGTGGAATGCATCATCACCTTCATTGGAGTTCCCAAAATGCTGCCTGCTTTATAGAATATGGATTTGTCAATCCCCATGATTGCATTAGCTAATTTCTATAATACATCTCTAGATATTTATTTCTCTTAATATTTACATATATTTTTATGTTACTGAGCAAAAGGCCTGGCTTGCCCAATACTAATAGAAGTCAATGCCATGACGTCAGAATATTGAGAAATGAAAAAGGTTTAATGCGAGATAGAGTGGCATGGAGACAGGAGTCTGCCTAGCTCAAATCTGTCTCTCTGAGTTTGAAGAACTTAGGGTTTCTATGGGATGTAAACAAAAGGAGGAGGGGATAGTGACATTACTTAAGTTGTCTGATACTGACTGGTTATGTTTCATTTATGGTTATTAGGGAGTTTGCAAGGACAGCCAGAAAAGCCCTTGAAAACTCAAAAGCCAGCTGGGGTAAGCATAAAGCAGCTGTAAAAGAAGATTGTAAATAAGGGATAAGCATTTGGTTATAGTAATGTTATAAATTGCTCAGTTAACATAAGATAATAAGTAAAGGAATAAGAATAAGCTACATAAACTAGCTCTAAGTGAGGGGCAAAGAAGGCATCTGGTTACAGCAATGTTATAAATCATTCATTTAACATAAATTGCAATACTAAGTAAATCCTCTGTAGTCAGTGGTTGCAATATCTCCACAAACCAGTTTTTCCTACCCACAGTTTCACATATCCTGTTGTTTCAGTTTCTCTGGAAAACACTGACTAATATATATACCTAGTGTTATCCAATTTTGTTCAATGATTTCTGTATACTTTCTATTTATTTATTTTTCTACTAACTTTGCTTTCTAAAGATATATAAAAAATTATGATCATGACATATCAACACTTACTATATCTGATATGATTGTTTTCAATTTTTCATCTTTTTATCTTTTGGAATTTTTTTTAGAGAAATTGTAGCTTTACAGAAAAATCATGCATAAAACACAGAATCCCCACATACCACCCTATTATTAACATTTTGTATTAGTATGGTACACATTTGTTACAATTCTTGAAAAAAAATTTTATAAATGTACTATCAAGAGTTCACAGTTTACTTTAAATGTCACTGTATTGTACAGACCTTCAGCAATTTAAAATTTTTTTCTCGTAACATATGAATAACCTAAAATTTCCCCTTTTACTCACATTAAAATATATAATCAGATTCAGAAATTAGAGATCTTACCCAAGATAAAGCTTTTCTAATAATTTCAAAGATATAAACAACAGAGGAATATACAAAATGGGGAGAGATTTATGATATAGAAGTTGACTCTAGAGTTTTTACCTTCTGCATCAATCATGTGTTTCCTGGCCTGGAGAAGAAGAGGTCTTTAAGGCTTGTGTGGTGTTCGATGCCTCACACAACAAGGACAATTTAGTTTATCAATATCTTCATTTCATATACCAAATTACATGTTTTGGCAGCACAATGATGCTCCTGTAGAGCAAGTTGCTCTAATGGTGTATCTTGGGAACACATGTTCAGGAAACAACAAAAACTTTCAGTAAATTATCTCTTTATTTCACAGAATAAAGAGTCCAAAAAGAGCAAATATTCTTGTCACTTACATATCACAAAGTCCAAAAGAGCAGGTTAAGAATTCCCATGACAGGCTCCCTAGGTGGCTGAAAAGTGCTCTGGGTTAGGGCTGATAGATGGCAGCTCTTCATACCCCACTTCTTGCCATCAAAGAAAGACCAAACTATACTGTTTGATTGTGTTTTTAATCCTCCTTTGGAGGTGTTGTAGAAGGGCCTACCATGGAGAATTCCTTCTCTGATAACTATCTGGGACTGCTGCTCCCATTTTCCAGGTTTAAGTTCTGCCCAGGCCTTTCCATTAGATTTAACATCTTCCGTAGGTTGTGAAAAGTCACACAATAGAAAAGGAGATGGCAACTTAGCAATTGTTTGTGCCTTCCCTATAGAAGGAAGTAGGGGTAGGTGAGGTCTGGGCAAGAGCTGCTTAACATGTGTCCATGATTTTTCTAACAGCCCCCACAAATATGTTCATGTCTAAATCTCAGCACCTGTGAATATGTTACTTGATGTGGCAAGAGGTAAACTGCAGATGTGCTTAAGTTAAAGGACCTTGGAATGGGGAGATTACCCTGGTTTAGTAACATAGACCAAATCTAATCACATGGGTCCTTAAAACTGGAAGAGGTAGGCTGAAGAACATGTCAGAGTGGTACAAAATGAAGAGGACATATTTTGATGGAGGAAATATACCAAAAGCCAAATAATGCAGCAGCCTCAAGAGCTGAGAAGAGCTCTTAGTTTACAGAAAATTGGGGCATTAGTCCTAAAAGTGCAATAACTGAATTCTTCCAACAATTCAAAGGAACAGGAAACAGATACCTTAGTAAAGATTCAAGAAAGGAATGCACCCTGATAAAACATTTATTTTAGTTCAGTGAGACCCATATCAGATTTCTGGGCTACAGAACGATAAGATAATAATGTTGTTTTTAGGCACTAGATTTACTTTTTTTTTTTTTGTTATGACAGCAATAAAAAGCAAACACACATGGAATTTCCTAGCAACTCATCTCACAGATCAATATATTTGGTTTATATTCTATAAGAAAATCTTAGCCAAGGGCATTCTGCTAAAAACATTCCACAAATATGGACTATACTTCCAACAAGTATCATTAATCTGTTTAACAGAACATATATTTATCAGATTATTTATAAGGAAATTAGACCAGGTCACCTGCCTTTTCCTGGGAATGTTCCTTATTTTGGGAGTGTCTCCTCCCCACACACATACCCCATTCTCCCCAACTCCCATCCACTCATAAAGGTAGTGATATAATCTGTGGAAAGTTGTTTCAGCTCTTGTATTGTCACAATTTCATATATTTTCCAATTGTTCATTGCAAATATTTAGGAATATAATTTGATTTGTATAAGACCTTGCACCCTGAAACTATGTTAAATCCCATCATTAGTTGTAATTGTGTTTAAATAGATTTCTTTGAATATTTTATTAAGAAAATTAGGTCACCTGTGAATAAAGACTATTTTGCTACTTCTTTATCTATTTTATGCCACTAATTAATTTCTTTTTTTTTTCATTAAAATGTAAATTGCTCGCATGCTGTTGAATACAACATCAAATGTATACTTATTTTACATTTATTGTGATGATTACTTTTTTTTATTTTTAAGGGAGCTTTAGATCACATAAACATTTCATCAAAAATAGAGAGCACTCCCATACCCCCCTCCCCCCCCCCCCAACATCATTCATTAGTGTGGTACATTTATTACAGTTGATGGACACATATTGAAGCACTGCTACTAAGCATGGTCTATAGTTTACATTATATTTTACACTTTGCACTACACAATTTTACAGGTTTTGACAAAATGTATAATGGTTTGTATCCATCATTGCAATATCACGCAAAATGATTCCAGTGTCTCAAAAATGCGCCCAAGTTACAAATATTCTTCCCACTCCCTCCCCTCAGAATTCCTGGTGACCACTGTCTTTATATTAAGGTTAAATGTTGTTCCATTACTAGAATAATAATAACTCTAGTTTAGTCCATAGATGCATTCCCCCTTATGTTTGCTCATTCCTCTTTCTTGAGGGTTTTGGGATGACACCCACTCTGCTTCTAATTGAGATGCCAGTGGTTTAAACAACAATGGTGGTAATGATTTTTTTTTTTTTGGCAAATATGGTAGGGCAAGGTCACTGGTACAGGGTGTGGTGGGGGGATATGGGGGAAAGAGTGCACCTGAGACATATTTCTATGGAATATGAATGTGTTCATCTTGGTATAGGGTGTTGTCTCAGTGACTGAAGACCCACACAATTAAGCAGGCAGATTTCAATGTGGCCTGGATCTTCTGCATAAGTCTTTCCTGCCCTGGGCCCCATCTTGGTACATGGTGGTAGCAGAATTCCTAGATACTAAATGTGCTGCCTCTACAACTAAATAGGCTTTACAAGCATCATGTTTCTTTCATTTTGCTAGAGTTGAAAAATGTATCAATTTGTCTATTACTTTATAGGGAATATTTCTGCAAGGCCCTGATAGACCCCTAATAGCTTCATTGAAAGGCTTAGTTCTTAAATCCTCATAGGTGATTTTGTGTCCCACCATCTGGAGTGTATGTGTCTTATCTCCAATACATTAAGCAGCTCCTACTTTTCCCTTTTATACAGCTTGGTGTTAATGAGTATCAGGGTGAGGATGATATGATGTGGGATATTTGGGATATCCAGATCTCTTTAGACTGTATTTTGACAGAGGCAAGAAACAAATTATCCCTGAGAAAAAACTGTAGATAAATATTGTGGTTTTTCGTGTGAATAGGAAGTAATTCTGATCTTCTTTCTAACCAGATTGAAATTAATGTATTCATCAAATCAATCGCTACATACAATTTATCCAAGATTTTCAAAATATTTCAGCAATGATATGACATTGAGACCAGTAGCTGCAATCAGTGCTATTCATGTTTGAGTTTGTGGTAGGCTACGGTCATTCTCCAGAACATATCTCTTGTAAATTAAAAAGAGATATGATAGGGATCACTGATCTTATATCCTTTACATCTTTAATGTTGTCACTAATCTCTGTCATTCCTCCGAGATACAAAATTTTTCTTGATTTTCTATCTTGGCTAAGATGGAGGAGTTTTATGAGTATTTACCAAGGTTTCCCACTTGGCTTTGTCCACTCTGGTAGCTCATTCTTCTGTCCCTGGCCTGATATGAGAGTATTTCAAATGCTAAATATATACATTCCAATTAATCACTTGGGGACTAGAGAAATGACCACTGGGTCAGTTTGTGGGCACAATGGCCCACTGTGGGTTGAACTTTAGTAAGGGCTCCATTACAACCTGGCCCCTATAAGTCCTTATTCAAACCTGGATGAGCAGGGCATGGTAACATTTTTCTTTTCCATGTATCACTGTCAACTCAGACATTGAGTTGTTCTCAATGTCCACTATTTCTCAAAGTAGCTGGATATTTATCTTTCTCCAATGTACCAACATCCCAGTAAATACTTGTACTAGTCAGTATTTCTCTAAGTAAACAGAACTGACAGGAGATATCTGTAAATAGTATGAGATTTTTAAAAAATTATCACATGTGCCTGTGGGGATGCACAAGTCCAAATTTCATAGGCAGGCTGCAAAACAGGGATTTTGATGAAGGTCTTGATGAGTTCCCAGGAGACATTAGGTGTCCAAAGTAGATCTGGAAAATCTTTCTCTGAATGCTGAAATTACTTCCCCTTTTAAGGCTTTCAACTGATTGGATAAGACATCACTCATTGCTGCTTGCAATTTCATTGGTTGATTATAGATCTAACTGATGATTAAAGTTCAGAGATGCTCTTGTATTATAGTTAGCTCAGTGCTTGCTTGACCAAACAACTAGGCACCATTACCTGGCTGAGTTAGCACATTTGCCTAACCATCACAATACTCATAGGCTTCTTTGGGACAAGACTATGGAAAATCATCATAGTATATATTTCTTATGTTAGGGTACAGCCCTTCTTTCTAGAGACACAGTCAATTTTTCAGTCAAAGGGTTCTGTGTCTGAAAATTGAATCAGCTCTGAGAAATAGGTAATGAATCTAGACATTTTATTAGGGTGATTATCCACAGCTTACTGCTCCTCTATTTTGCACTTGTTTGTCTTGTTTATACACATTAAGAAGCACTTTGTTGACTGCCCATCTAACTTGGCCCTAGTAACACCCTGCTCTTTTAAAATCTCTATAACTCCCTACAGGTCATGCCCTTTGATGTCATTCCAGTATTGCTGACCATCACAGTAACTGCAATTTCTGGGAGTTACCATTCAGATACCTTTCCTCTATATACTTTAAAGATTTATTTTTTATTTTCTGCTTTTTGCCTCCACCCCTGCCCCGTGTGGTGATGCGCCGAGTCAGCTTCACCAGTGAGCGGTAGCCTTGCCCACTCGTGGGCGGCCTGCCCCACTTGCAGGCGGCTATGCCCTGCCTGCGGGCAGTTCCACTCTGCTCGCAGGCAGCTCTGCTCTGCGTGTGGTGGCTTTGCCCTGCCCATGGTGGCTTTTGCCCTGCCCATGGTGGGTCTGCCCCTCCCACAGCGGCTTTTGCCTTTTCAAGCCATCCACCCACCCGGAGAGGCCCCGGGGACCACACCCAGGGCGTCCCATGTGGTAAACCAGTGCCCTATCAATTGGGCTATACAGCCGGCCCTCCTCTATATACTTTAGAGCCTCACAATCACTCTGGTGTCTTTTCCTACCATCATGTCTGGCCAACATAAAAGATCCCCTATCAAACTGATGTGGGTGCCCCTCTCATGAGTACTTTCTTGATGGCCTTGGCATATGGAAATTCCTTTACTCATTTCCATGGAAAATATCCTCTGGTATGCCTTCTGGCCCTCAATAATATCCATTCCCATATGCCCAATTTATTCCATCTTTTGTTTATTTTTTCAATGATTGACCATCTTCAAGACAACTCAGGCATTTTTACTTCATTGAAAGTTGACAAATTATTTCCCCCAGCTTTCAAAGAGAAAGCCCAGCAGTAAGTTTGTTGCATACCATAGCATCCACATTTCCATGTTTGGGTGTTAAATCCAATGTCCAGTGTGAAAGTAGCAAAAATTCACTGAAGTTTTAGCTAACCAGCATTACTTTCCAGCCTCCTTAAACATCCTCAAAACACAACTCCAGAAAAAAAAGTTTCTCAACTTTCAGGTGGATGGTTTCTCTCCTTCCTTATCAGGCTCAACACAACTCCAGCTATGGTATTGTGAGATTTAACAATTGTTATTAGGCTGGCAACCAGAAGAAAGAGTGGTGACAGGACCAGAGGGAGGCAACTTTTGTCTTTCACAATTGAGTCTTCTGTAGCATCTTTTAGTACAGTGAAAGTGCTAACTCATACCAGGGAAGGGAGGTCCATCTCTGCAAGGCCAGTGGGTAGACCAAGAGTTGCAGCATCAACATGTTGTTGTCATATTCCTGAAATCTCCTGTTCAGGTTGTGGCATCAGCATTTTTCTCACCTCACAAGTTGTGTTGGGAAATGTTTCCTCCTTTTTTAACGTCTGAAAAAATTTGTATAAATTTAGATTACGTCTTTTTTAACTGTGTGATTGAATTTTCATGTGACTTGAGAAGTTTTTTTTTAAGGAAAGCTTTTAATTATACATTCAAAATTTTAATGGACATGGAAATATTCTGATATTCTATTTCTTCTTGACCAATTTAGTAGATTGTATACATTAATGAATTTATACATTTCTTCTAAACATGGTATATATTGACCTATAGTCACTATTTTGTCTCCCCTTTTATTTCTGATAATTGAAAATTTTGTTTAATCTATTTTTACTTAATCAATATTGTTAGTTATATCAATTTTATTAATATTTTTCAGAAAATAATATTTACATTTTTATTGTCTCTACTATTTGCCCTCTGTTTCATTTACTGTTCATTAATGAGTGTGGTTACCTGTTCGTTTCTAGGTTTTTAATGTAAGAATTTGGATCATTGATTTTAAATATCTATTCTTTGTAATTGTTTGCATGTCAAGCTAGAAATTTCCCTTTATGCACCGCACTGGCTGACTCCCACAAATTGTAAAGTGTTTTATTTTTATTTTCATTCAGTTTGCAATATTTTCTAAATTGTTTTGTGATTTCTTCTTGACTGATAAATTGTTTAGCTGTATGATCGTTAATTTCTAAATATTTCATAATTTCTTAGATACCTTTATATTTTTAATTTCTAATTTAATTCCATGATAATGAGAAAATACAGAATGTGATTTTAATTTTCTAAGATTCATTGAGATGTTTATGACCCACAATTCTATTCTAATGAAAGTTATATATACACTTGAAAAGAATATTTATCCTACTTTTTTGGAGCATACATGGTATTCTAGACATGCAAATTAAGTTAGACTGGTCAATAGGGTTTACATCTTACATATTCTTGTAATTTTTTTTCTAGTTGTTGCATCAAATATTGAGAAAAGTATATTTAAGTCTCCACCTATAATTTTGTTTATCTTATTTATCCTTTTAGATTTAACAAAGCTCTTTAAGGATTTTCATTTACCTGAATAAAGCTTAACATGAAGAAATGACTTTCCTTCTGATACTTATTTTGAAGTTTATTTTTTGTGATATTATAGTCATACCAGGTTCCTTATGATTGTTTTTATGTGGTAAATCATATTTAACCCTTTCATTTTCACTTTGTTTGTATCATTAATATTTAAAGTGAATTTTCTTAAACACCATATAGTTGGGTCTTTTATTTTACCCCAATCTGACAGACTCTGTTTTCTTCTTGCAACGTTTACTCCCTTCCGATTTGGTATAATTATTGATATTTTTGGTTTTAAGTCTACCGTATTGCTATCTTGCAATCTTCCTATCTGTTTTCTGTTTGCATCATATTTTTTAACTTATTTTCAAATTTGCTGCCTTTTTTTTTTGTCTATGCATTAATGAAGTGTTGCTTTTTTTTAAAGTACTTTGTTTCATCCTTGTAGACTCTGCTGGTTAAGCTAATGTGTCAACTTGGCCAGGTAATAGTAGCCAGTTGCTTTCTCATGCAAGCACTGGGTTAATTGTAATGAAAGGGCATTTCATGGACTTTAACTATCAGTGAGTTGATTGCATCTATGGCTGAATATATCTACAATGAACTGAGGAGATTGTCTTCAGAAATGAGTGACTTCTCATCCAATCAGTTGAAGGACTGAATAGGAGAAATGATTTCAGTATTCAGAGAGAGAATTCTACTTCAGACAGCCAGTATCTCCTGGGGAACTCCCAGAGGAACTTCATTAGAGTTACTGGCTTGCACCCTGCTCTATTGAATTTGGACTCATGCATCCCCATAGTCACATGAGAAAATTTAATAAAATCTCATACTATTTCCTCATATCTCCTGTAGGTTCTGTTCCCCTAGAGAACACTTGTTAATAAAGCTTGGTACCTGGAGTGGTGTGCCAGTGCTTGCAAATACCAAAAATGTTGAAATGGTTTTATAAATGGGTAATGGGAATATTCTGGAGGAATTGTAAAATGCTTGATAGAAAAGGCCTAGATTGCTTTGAAGAGACTGTTGTTAAAACTATGGACACTAAAGATACTGGTGATAAGGGCTTAGAAAGAAATGATGATTGGAAGGAAAGTGATTCTTGCTTTAAATCTTCAGGGAACTTGGCAACATTTACTCCTGATTTACAAAGAAGGCAGAATGTGAATTTGATGTGCTTGGACACTTATCAGAGATTTACAAACTAAACGTGGAAAATGTGGCCTAGCTTCCTCTTGCAGCTTATAGAAAAATGTGAGAAGAAAAACATAAACTGAGAACTGAATTCCCAGGCAGAAAGAAACTAGAAATTAATAGTCGATGAAATTCTGAACTTCCCAAAAACATGTGCCCAGAAAAGGAAGCTGCCATTTTGACCTTGCCATTGAGAGGAGGACTCCAGAGATCAGCTGCCATCTTGCCTTGCAATGTGGCAGGACAAACTCTGGTGAGAAAGCATTTCTGATGGTGCCTTGATTTGGACATTTCATGACCTTGGAATGGTAAGTTTTAACCCCAAACAAATTCAATTAATAAAAGACAACCTATTTATTATATATTGCATTGGCAGACTTTGACAAATCAGAACAAAAACGAGGAGCAGGACAGCTCATCATATTAAAAGTAATGAAAGGCCTAAAAAAGCATCAAAATAAAGGATAAACCTCTCTATTTTTAGCCACACTAAAGTTATATATGTCTGTCTATGTATATATGTATGTGTTTTTACAGTGGTTTCTCTAGGAATTAAGATATATTTCCTAACTTATAAAAGTATATTTTGATTTGATATTGTATCACATCTTAGTCATTAAATTCCAAGGTGGAAATTGCTATAACAGATTCTAAAATCTTATTCTCAATTTCTGTATTTATTCCATTTTAAATCTATAACAGATACCCTGAGGGCTAAAACCTACTCTGCATCAAATTTTAGTATTACTCTTTAGAGAAATATGAGAGATAGTTTAGAGGAGGTAGTTAGGCAGAGATAGAAAAATAAAAATACATTGGTCAGACTATAAATTATTGTCTGTATTAGTCAAGGTTCTCTAGAGAAACAGAATTTACAGGAGATATCTGTAAACAGCATGAGATTTTATGAAATTCTCTCACATGACCATGGGTATGCACAAAACCAAATTTCACAGGCAGGCTGCAAACCAAAGGGTCCGATGAACATCCTTGATGAGTTCCCAGGAGATGTTAGCTGTCTGAGGTCGAACTGGAAAATTCTTTCTGAAAGCTGAAATCACTTCCCTTTTTAAGGCATTCAACAGATTGGAAAAAACATCACTCAGTGCTGATGACTATCTCCTTGGTTGATTGAAGATGTAATCAGCCATCTATGCAATCAAATCATTGATGATTAAAGTCCATAAATATTCTTGTATTATTGTTAGCTCAGGGCTTTCTTGACCAAACAACTGGCCACAACTACCTGGCCAAGTTGACACATTAGACTAACCTTCACAGTCCTCCACTTGTCAACTTGGCAGCCATACAAATCACCTTAAACCATACTTACACTCTAAATAAAAAGAATAACATACATACATATAAATATTTCAACCTAACAATATTCAACAGTCCTGTATACAACCAGAAAGAAATTAATTCCTTACAGAATAGGGTGTAAGTCCTTGGGTAATATTCACTCTTAAACTTGACATCCTTAAATATTATGACATGAACTAATACACCTTAAGTTATATGACAAGAGAAAAAGTTAGGGAAGAAAACAAAGATATTTGTTTTATGTACATATATAATCATACTCATACCAAACCAAGGAAGAAATATTCATGAAAATTACAGGCCACATTTCTGTAACTGGTCACATGATAAAAGTTTATATTTATCACTACCTTTTTCCACTACCCATTCCATGTTCCCGTTACACTCAGCAAGTACCTCAATTGGCTGTGGTCCTTTGCCTGGTGGGATGACCCAAACTTTCATTCCTGAAGATTCTGGGTCATTGTTACTCCTGCTTGGATTGGGTTGTTGCAGTTTTCCATTGACTTTATTCACAGGGCATGGAAGTGCAAAGAGATACCCTAGAAGATCTCCTGTGTTCCTGGCAAATGCTTCTTTACTCCCATTATATAGATGCAGTCCTATTTCCCCTTGATAGTCAGGATCAATCACCCCAGCCAGTACAGTAATTCCCTTCTTTGCCTGTTGATTCAAAGGCCTGAGCAGCCCAAGGTTGCAGTCTTAACTTCCAGTTCAATGGAATCATTGTTGTGTTTCCTGGTAGAAGCATTTCTCCTTTTGAAACTAAGTCCTGTAGACTAGTAGACCTAGAGGTTGTTGCAGCAACTGGATGGAAAAATTTTCTTAGTGGGTCACTAAGGGTAGTTGTAAGTGGTGCCACTCCCATTTCTACCCCTTGATTCCTGGACTCATGGATCCTGGCTATGCAATAAATGGCACCATAGAGTGGATGCTGATTTAGAACATACAGAGCCACCTGGAGAACATTGCCCCAACCTGGCATGGTATTGCCACCTTGTTGGTGCTGTAATTGGGTCTTCAAAAGACCATTTTACCATTCTATTAATCCAGCAACTTCAGGAGAGTGGGTAATATAGGAGGACCAGTGAATTTCTTGACCATTTGCACATTCCTGTACATCATGTTCTTTGAAATAGCTTCCTTGATAAGAAACAATCTTGTATAGAATACCATGGCAGTGGATAAGACATTTGGTAAGCCCATGGATGGTAGTTTTGGAAGAAGCATTGCATACAGGGAAGGCAAACCCATATGTGGAGTTTGTGTCTATTCCAGTTAGAACATTTCCATGTTGGAAGTGGACAATGTAATCAATCTGCCACCACGTAGCAGACTGATCACCTCCGTAAAAAATGCCATATCAGATGCTGTGTGTGGTTCTCTGGTGTTGACAGAGACCCACACACAGCCACCCAGAATTTACTGCAGCTAAGTCAGTTCTAGAGAGGGGAAGTCCATGTTGCTGAACCCACATATAATGTCCATCCTTATGACCATGAGCACCTTGTTCATGAGCCCATTGAGCAATGACAGGAGAGGCTAGGGAAAGAGGATAACTGTTATCCACAGAACAAGTCATCTTATACACTTGATTATTAAAATAGTTCTCTGCTGAAGTCAAACTCTGGTGAACATTCACGTGGGACACAAATATTTTCATGTTTTTTGCCCACTCAGAAAGGTCTGTCCACATACCTCTTCCCCAGACCACTTTGTCACCAATTTTCCAATCATGTTCCTTTCAAGTACTTCACCATGCAGCCAAACCATTGGCAACAGGATTAGTGAACAAATGCACCTCTGGCCATTACTTCTTCCAAGCAAAATGAGCAACCAGATGCACTGCTCAAAGTTCTGCCACTGGGAATATTTGCCTTCACCACTGTCCTTTAGGGACGCCCCAGAAAGAGGCTGTAGTGCTGCAGCTTTCCACTTTTGTGTGGTACCTGCACATTGTGAAGAACTATCTGTAAACAAAGCCTGAATTTTCTCTTCCTCTGTTAACTGATTGTAAGGAACTCCCCAAGAGGCCAAAGCTTTGGTCTCGAAAGAGAAGGTAACATGGCAAGAGTGATGAACATGGACATTTGGGCTCCTTCCTCATGTAACTTATATGTGCCTTCAGGACCCACACAAACTTTGTCTTATGTACACTACTTCCATTTTATTATGGAGTGCTGTGGTGCATGCTCAACTTTATGATTTGGTGGGTCAGATAATACCCAGCTTCGTGATAGGCAACTCAGATCTCATGGTAAATTGATGGCCCATGGTTAAGTGTTCAGTCTCTACTAAGGTCCAGTAGCAGGCCAAAAGCTGTTTTTCAAAAGGGGAGTAGTTGTCTGCAGAGGATGGCAGGGCTTTGCTCTAAAATATTAAGGATTTGTGTTGTGATCCTCTTATAAGGAACTTCCATAGGCTCCAAATGGCATCCCTATTAGCACTAACACTTCCAGGACCATTAGATCTGCTGGATCATATGGTCAAAGTGGTAGTGCAGCTTGCACAGCAGCCTGGACCTGTCACAGAGCCTCCACATGTTCTGGTCCTCAATCAAATCTAGCAGCTTTTCCGGTCACTAGGTAAGTGGGCTGGAATAGCACACCCAAATGAGGAATGTATTATCTTCAAAATCTGAAGAGACCAACTAAATGTTGTGCTTCTTTTTTTGTCATAAGAAGGGCCACATGCAACAGCTTATCATTCACTTTTTTTTAATTTGTTTTTTTTTACAGTTTGGAACTTACACTTTTTTTTAAGTTGCATAGATTACATAAATGTTACACAAAAATTATAGGGATACCCATATGTTCCAACTCCCACACCTCCCACAACCTCCCATATAAACATTCTTCATTAGTGTGGCACATCACCTGCAATAGCTATACACATTTCTGGGGCTTTGCCACTAAGCATGGACCATAGTTCACATTGTAGAACACACTCTCTCCCACACAGTTCTGCATGCTATATGATGATATAAAATGGCCTATATCTGTCTTTGCAGTGTCACTCAGGATAATTCCCAAGTCCTGAAGAAGGCCCTGTATTACAACTGATTTTCCCTCTCCCTGCCCCCAAAGTGTCCAGTGGCCACTGGGTCCACATTAATGTTGTAATTTCTTCCATTTCATGAATCACAATAAGTCTATAACAGAATACCAGTAAGTTCACTCTAGTCCATAGCTCTTACTCCAGTCCTAAGGAGTCTGAGATGGTGATGTCCACTCCACCTCCAAATGACAGGGGGCTTATGTCCCATGGATGAGATGGATGGGATTATCCTGCCTGCAGCTGCAGACTCTCTCCATTCCCTGGGATAGCCATTGTCCATCATCATCTCCCCACTAGGTG
>PVKH010015928.1:0-15908 GCA_004027955.1 Chaetophractus vellerosus
TGCCCTGCCCGTGGCGGCTTTTGCCTGTCCGTGGCAGCTTTTTGCCCTGCCCACGGCGGCTCCGGCCCGCCCATGGCGGCTTGCCATTCTCAAGGCGGTCTGCCCGCTAGGAGAGGTCCCCGGGAACCGAACCCAGGGCCTCCCATGTGGTTTCCCAGCGAGCTCTTTATCCACTGAGCTATCTAGCCGGGCCCTAGTCGCTATTTTAAATGGTGTTTTCCCCCCTGATTTCCTTCTCAGTTTGCTCCTTAGTCATGTCCAGAAATTCTACTAATTTTTGCATATTAAACTTGCATCTCAGCACTTCACTGAACTTGTTTATTAGCTCTTTTTGCTTTGTTGTGGGATAATAGGGATTTAAGGATTTTCTATAGGATCATATCATCAGCAAATAGCGAGTTTTATTTCTTTCTTTCCTATTTCAGTGACTTTATTTCTTTTTCTTGTCTTTTTGCTCTAATTAGAACTTCCAGTGCATTGTCGAGTAGCAGTGGTGACAATGGACATCCAATTCTTGTTCTAGATCTTAGAGAGAAATCTCTCAATCTTTCATATTGAGTATGATATTAGATGTGGGTTTCTCATATACGTCTTTTATCATATTGAGGAAGTTAGTTTCTACTTTTATTTATCTAGGTGTTCTTATCAAGAAAAGGTGCAGAATTTGTCAAATGACTTTTATGTGTCTATAGAGATGACCATGTAATTTTTTCCTTCAACTTGTTAATGTGGAGTATTACATTATTTGGTTATTTTGTGTTGAAACATTCTTACATACCTGAGATAAAACCCAGTTCATCATGGTGTATAATTCATTTAGTGGGTTGCTGTATTCAATTTGCAAGAAAATTGCTTAGAATTTTTGCATACATGTTCATTAGAGAGTATGGTATGTAATTTTCTTTGTTTTTTTTCAAGAGTATTATCTTTTTTTTAAAGATTAATTTAATTTATTTATTCCCCCCTCACCCCCACTGCTTGCATTTGCTGTCTCCTTTTTGTGTCCATTCACTGTACATTCTTCTGTGTCTGTTTGTCTTCTCATTTTCTCTTTATGAGGAACTGATCCCGGGACCTTCTGATGTGGGAGAGAGGTACTCAGTCGCTTGAACCACCTTAGCTCCCTGGTTTGTTGTGTCTCTCACTGTCTCTCCTCTGTGTCTCTTTTTTGTTGTGTCATCTTGTTGAGTCAGTGCTCCGTGTGGGCCAGCTTGCTACGTGGGCTAGTTCTCTGCATGGGCCAGTTCACCACGCAGGCCAGCTTGCTTTTACCAGGATGCCCCAGGAACTGAAACTGGGGCCCTCCATATGGTAGACAGGAGCCCAATCACTTGAGCCACATCGGCGTCCCGTAATTTTCTTTCCTTGTAGTGTCTTTATCTGGCTTTTGCAATAGAATGATGCCGGCTTCGTAGAATAAGTCAGGTAATATCCCCTCCACTTCAGTTTTTTGGAAGATTTTGAGCAAGATTGATATTCGTTCATTTTGGAATGATGTGTAGAATTCACCTGTAGAGCCATCGGTTTCTGGGATTTTCTCTCTTGAGAGGTTTTTGATTACTAATTTAATCACATTACTTGTGATTGTTTTCTTGAAGACTTCTATCTCTTCTTTAATCAGTGTAGGTTCTTTGTGTGTTTCTAGGAATTTGTCCATTTTTATCTAATTTGCCTTATTTGTTGGCATAAAGATGTAAACAGTACCTTCTTATGATCCTTCTTATTTCTGTGGGGTCAATAGTCATGCACCCCTATACATTTCTTCTTTCATTTAATTGCAAATTCTCTTTTTCTGTTTCAGTAGAGCTAATAGTTTGTCAATTTCCTCAATCTGTTCAAAGAACCAACTTTTGGTTTCATTAATTCTCTCTAGTTTTTTTATTCTCAATTTCATTCATTTTTGCTCTGATATCTGTTATTTCTTTCCTTCTGCTTGCTTTTGGGTTAGTTTGCTGTTCTTTTACTAGGTCTTCCAGTCATGCAGTTAAGTCTTTAATTTAACTCTTTCTTCTTTTTTTCCAGTAAGCATGTGGGGCTATAATTTCCCTCTCAGCACTGCCTTAGCTACATCTCAGAAGTATTAATATGTTGTCTTCTTGTTTTCATTCCTCTTGAGATTTTTACTGATTTTCTTTGCAATTTCTTCTTTAACACACTGATTGTTTAAAAGATTGTTATTTCACTTCCTTACATTTATGGATTTTCTAGTTCTCCATCTGCTCTTGATTTCCACCTTCAATCCATTATAGTCAGAAAATATGATTTTTATAATTTTAATCTTTCTAAATTTATTGATAGTTGCTTTGTGATCCAACCTGTGGTCTATCCTGGAGAAAGATCCTGGTGCATTTAAGAGGAATGAATACTCTGCTGGTTTGGGGTATAATGTTCTGTATATATCTGTTTTGGTCTAGTTCATTTTTCACATTATTAAAGTTCTCTGTTTCCTTTTTGATCTTCTGTCTAGATGTGCTATTTATTAAGGAGAGTTGTTTATTGAAGTTTCCAATTTTATTGTAGATATGACTATTTTCCCCTTCAGTTTTGCCAGTGTTTGCCTCATGTATTTTGGGGCACCATGTATAAATACATAAATATTTATAATTGTTATTTCTTCTTAGTGGATTGCCCCTTTTATTAATATATAGTGCCTTTGTTTTTGTCTTACAACAGCTTTTGTCTTAAAGTCTATTTTTTCTCATATTAGTATAGCTATCCCAGATCTTTTTTGGTTACTATTTGCAAATTTGCATGAAATGTCTATTTCCATTCTTTCACTTTCAACCTATTTGTATCTTTGGGTCTAAGGTGAGTCTCTTGTAAACAAAATATAGTTGGATCATTTTTTTTTTTTTACCATTCTGGTCATCTCTGTCTTTTGATTGGTATGTTTAACCCATTAACATTCCATATCATTACTGTAAAGACACTACTTATTTCAGCCATTTTGTACTTTGGATTTTATATGTCAGAATCTTCCATTATACCTCTCTTTTCCTTTATTTCAACCTCCTTTTCTGTATAGTTGATCTTTCTTGATGCATCTGACTCATCACTTTCTCATTTCTGTTTCTATGTATTTTAAAAGTATTTTGTAGTTGTCTTGGTTTTTATATTTCACAACCTACATGTATAACTAATATGAAAAGATGCGACATAGCTTCAATAGCATTCATGTTCTATTCTCTCATATAACTCTATTTCTCCATTTATTTTTGTCCCTCTTTACCATTTTATATTTTGCACATTAATTATCAGGAAATATGCCTTTTTCTTGTTCATTTGTATTCTTATTCTTATGCAAATTAATGAGTAGAGTTGTATCTCCAGGATACAGTACTATTGGGTTTTGCATTTACCTTTTTAGTTATCCTTATTGATGATCTTCATTTCTTCATGCTATTTCAACCTGCTCTCTCCTATCTTTAATTTTCAACCTGAAGAACTCTGTTAGTAATTCTTGTAGGGCAGGTCTTTTGTTGAAACTTCTTGCCAACAGTTCTCTCCCTAGTCCCCCACCCCCACCCCTTGGGCCCTTGGGTATGCAGCACTCCTCAGTAGCTTGTGTTCTCCCTAGAACTCTGAGGACTTAGGTCCCTGTGCCTGTAAATGAATGGCATTCTAACTCACTGGTGTGAGTTGCTCTATAGTCTTTATTGGAGATGGGAGGTACCAAAGCCGTACTGCCTTTGCATGACTGCCAAGCTGCCTGGAGCCAAATGAGGGGGAGGGGGTCAGGAATGGACTGGTAGTTGCTTATAGAATTTTCCTACCTGATATTTTTTTTTCTTCAATTATGTATTTGTGAGTCCTTCTCCAGTCTGTACTGTATTATTTTGTGGTGCTGGATTTCCATGGAAAGTCTGAAATGACTTGAGATTTTGTTGTTTTTGTTGCTGCTGTCTGAATGATCAGCATCTCTTGAAAGTGTCTTTCTCAATGCAGTGACAACCCGCCTCTCCTCCCTCTTCCTGAAGACCTTTATAGAGACAAAATCTCTTCATCAGTAAGGGTGGAAGAGTTCTTCTGGCAAGTGTTTTAAGTCTCAAGCTATGTATCAATTTATTTTAGACATGGGTGTTTTTCTAGTAAAGAATAAGCCTGCCATTCTCTGCCATGTGCCTCATATTTTTTTAAAAACCTTGTGAAAAGAAGTTATTGGGAAATGAGGGAAAAGAAAAGAGCTTGCTGAGAAATGGCAGAGAAGGATGGAAACACACAATGAGATTTGGTGCAGGCTCCTCTAGGCAGTGAGCGCGAGCTACGGCTTGCGTGGCTACCTTTTAAACTATTAATTATTCCTCCCTTTGTTAATGCTAGGGGGAGGGGCCCCAGCTGTTATTGGCTACCCCACCAAGGGTGGGGGCCAATGGTGAGGACTACTTGGAATATCCAGGGCCAAGGGGATGTCCCGGAAGGAGTTAACTGGGACCTCAAGGTGAGGGTCAAGGTCTCGGCGGGGTCTCTCAGTCATGTTGTCTTTTAGTCATGTTGTCTGTCAGTCATGTTGTCTATTGCCATGTGCCTAGTTTTTAGAAGACTCATAGGAACCAGTCAGATGTCTTTTTTTTTTCCAAGAAGCTTTTCCGAGATTATCCAGAGTACAGGATATGCTAGCCTTTAGGTTGCACAGCAGGTTGCTCTCCACTGGGTTTATAGTTGAATCCCAAGAAAGTAAGAAAACAGGTTTTATTTTTAATCAGAGGACCTACCTGTATGGGAACCACAGAAGAAAAGGAACACAGATAATCCAAGATACCAACACCTGGTATGGGCCTATCAGCACATGGAAAGCAAGAAATTCCTCAGGAAATTGTGGGAATAAACAGCCCCAGTATCAACAGTTCCCATCTCCAAGAATCCCTAAATCTGTGAATTTCATGCCATATGAAAAACACTCTTTAGCTTCATAGGCTTTATTGATTCCTATGTTCTTATAATTTCTGAACCTCCAGAAACTATCTTTATAATTTTTTAAAGAAGTCCTGACTTTTAAAAATAATGACACACAATTTCCCTTTTTCCATTTACTCTTATTATAAATTAGCCAATGTAAGAATTATTCCATTTAGTAAAGAGTTTTAATTGAGCAGTCAGAAAAGAAGTTTTTTAATATATAATTTTTTATGAGAGAAATTTTAAGTTTACAGAAATAGCATGCAGAAAACACTGAGTTCCCATAAACCACCCTCCTTTATTAACACCTAGCTTTTGTTTTTCTTTGTTTTTTTTTTTAAGAATTGTCCAAAAACCAAGAGCTGCTGCTAAATTTTGAGCAATAAACTATCTTTTCAATCTTATCACCATTTTTTAAAAACTTGAGTTTCTTATACTGAGGAAGAGATCCTAGACAAATTCATTAGTGCTTGAGGGCACCTTTGACCAACCCGTGGATCCATGTCACTGAATTTTGAGAAAGACTAACCAAACTGCTGGTGGAAATCGAAAGGTGACTTACCAGCAGGGTATACCTCTGTTCCTTTTTATAGTTCACTTTTTGCAGAAAGGCCATTTTCAACCCCTCTTGTGGGGCTCTAGCACCTTAGTTTTTCAATAGTGGCAGTGGACTGCAGATAAGTTTCATTGGTCCCCACTTCATATGTAAAATTCCTGACCAGAAGTGTTTGTTCCATAAAATGAACAAACTCGGCTGATTGCAGAATCCCATACAACAGCCCGAGCCCTTCCCATTCGTGGTGCTATAAACTGAAAACACACTGCAGAGGACTTTTGTAAACTTCCAGGTAAAGCAAAGTTTTCCTAAATTGCTTCAAGCTGATGGCACCCCCTGACTACATATAGAAACAAATGCTAATTCTTTCTGGAAGAAGGACCCTCAAATTAGCCCTCAGGATTCTCAAGAATTGATATGAAATAATCAAATATGATATATAAAGTAACTTTGTATAAGATATTTTTAAATGTGCAAGGAATTCAGATTACCAACAAAACCAGGTATATCTGAAAAGTGATTATTTATTTATTTATTTATTTTTGAAAAGTGATTTTTAAAAAAGCTTTTTTTATAAATGTAAAATAGACTGACATTACAAAACTCAGCAGAAGCAATGGGAGCCAAGATAGCGTGATAACTTACATATGCTGAGAGAAAATAAATGCGCAGTTAAGTAGGTTAGGAAGTGATTTTGTACTTGCCTTCACCTGGTGTCCTAACCCCTGGTCCACAGCCAGATTTTATAAAGATGTAAGTGGAGTTTCTGCTCCATGGTGCAATTGAGACTATTTTATTGAGGATATTTCAGATTCAACTGCTCAATTGACTAAGATATAGTCCTGATCTTGTGCCTTTACCTCCAGCCTGTGAGTCCGCAGTATATTCTGGCTTCGCAAACATCTTTTCTTCATATCTCAGATGGAGTTCTCAAGCTAAGTTACCTTGTGTTGACCACATGCCTGGGCAGTGCCTTGAACTGACTGAACCTTTGGTTTGAGTGAGTCTGTGACTTTTCTCCACTCAACACTTTGTGTTTCCTTTTGTTTTTGGTCCATTATTATTTGATTATGAGCCTGGATGTGCTTTCATGTTTTTCTTTTGACATGATATTTATTATTGATTGTAATTTTTATCAGGCTTATTACTGTATTATGGAACAAATATGACATCATATTGACCTAGAGTTTCATTATAAAAATTTTCACCATTATTTCCAACTGTTTCATTTTATATTTTAGGTATGGATTCTAGTTTCAAAAATACAAATGGATTTATGAAATTGGATTACTGACACATTTGAACTTACTTCTCTAATCTTATTTGTATTTTCTATTTGTCATCATGACTCTCATTACTCTTAGTTTCTTTTTCTCCCTATTGGATCTCTACAATATTCATTACCTACCTAATTTGTAAATGTGAGAAACCCTTCTGTAGAAATCCCAATCTGTGAGACCTCTTTTAGTTTGTGTCCTTTCAGAAACTCTCTTAGGAATGAAATTTCTTATGCTGACCAGCTCTGGACACATCTCTTTTCACCATCTCCTCTGCTGGAGTTAATCAAATTTATCTGGCAGAATTATAGTTAATTTTCATATTTATATATTATAAACAACTTACAAATAACTAGGTCAACTGGTCTATTTCTCAGTCTTCTTTTTAATGCACAATATTTTCTGAATTTTGACATTGTTTCTGGCAGATGGATTGTATTCACTTTTAATTTCCTTATGCATATAGCGTTTCATCCATTAAAAAATTCTTTAGGTTAATTTAAATGAGTGGAGAATGAATGTTCATTTCCTATACCTAGAAATTTATTTATTTACAAATATTCAGTATATATTTTCTGGCTGTAGGAACTTTATGAAATGCTGGGCACACAATGATAGTCAAAAGAGACATGGAGTTTTCATTTTTGGAGTCAAAGAATTGTTCTAAAATGTTTTTGTGATGATGAATGTACAATATTGTGGCAATACTGAAGCGCATTGATTATACATTTTGGATAGATCATATGGTATGTGAATATACATCAGTAAACTTGCTTAATAAACAAATAAATGAATAATTATGCAAGAATAGTTAGAAATAGCAACTACGTACAGCAGGGGAAGCATAGATTGAGAGGTGAAGAATTTTCTTGTTTTTCTGTTTCTTGTCTATTATTATTATTGAAAAAATGAAAATGCTCTAATAATGATTGATGTGATGAATGCGTAACTAAGCAACTATATCAAATAACGTTGATTTTACAATTTGGATGGATTGTATGGTTTGTTAATATGTATAAATAAAATTGATTTGTTTAAAAAAGAGACATGGCTCTCACTTCTTGCAGTGTCTAATCCTTTGAAAGAGGTAAATAATGAATGTATCAAAAAACATATATACATACAAAGCTCCTTCAACATGTGCATGATTTGTAAGTTTCCAACTTCTGTAATAAAAATATAAGTAAAAAAACAATAATATGGTGGTTTGGGGGAGAAATACACCAAATGTAAGATTTGAACTGTAGTTAGTATTAAGATTTTGATGATATTTTTCATCATTTGTAACAAATGCCTCACAACAATGCAAGGTATTGGTGATGGGTTAATGTATGGGACTCCTATATGATGTTAGGCGTGTTTGTTTTGTAAATTTACAAGTTTTATTACACATTTATTGTTTATGTATGTTCATGTATAAATGAAATACTTCAATAAAATTTAAAAAACATATATATATATATACTTGAAAAATTTGATATGTGCTGGAAAGAAAAAAAGTGGTATCTTAGGATATAGAATTAATGTACGATACCTAAAGTAGATGAGGTGGTCAAGGAAGACATTTCCATGTAAATGATATATAAGCCAAGGTCTCAATGATGAAATAGCACTGGCTTATGAACACCACAGTGAAAATGGTTCCAGGTGAAGCACGGATGTATACCAAGAGTCTGAGGCAGAAAAACAAGCTTGGTGCAAACTGAAAGATTATTCTGGGAATTTCACAGGATGGGTGCTTTGAAAGCAGTTACTGAGATTGAGTTTTTAGAATTAAGAAAGTTTAGGGACCTACATGTGTTGTCGGGGTGGGGAGGTCAAATGGCAATGCATTTCTGACAAAACCTCTGTCAACTCTTTGAGGAAATTTGATTCATATATGGCCCTTCAGAGTTGTCCTGTGGCACACCCAAATGGGTGAAAATTTATAGACTTGCTGCAATCAGTCATTTGATGTGGGCAGGGTCCTCTCCAGCAAGGTGGCTCTTTGCAGTTGAGACAAGCCCATAATTGCTGACAGCTAGAGGCTATTCCTAAATCCATCCTTGGAGGTAAATCTGGGTAGGACATTTCAAAGGCTATTGAGATTCAAGGCTAGTAAAACATGACTTGCTATTGGATTTGAGCTAACTGAGAGGGAAAAACAGGGGAAACTAAATAAATCACAAGTTTTATTACCAATTGTTTTAGTTTCTCTGCTGCAAAACAAATATTTACAATGGATTGGTTTAAACAAGGGGAATTTATGGCCTATGGTTTTGAGGCTAGAAGTCAAGTCAAAGCATCAGCACAGTGATGCTATTTCCCATGAGACTGGTGTTTTGGGGGCTGGCTGCCTGATTGTTGGTCCTTGTTTTTCCCATCACCTGGCTATGGACATGGAGATGTCCTTTTTTCTCCTCCAGGTTCCATTGACTTTCAGCATCTTCTTCCTCTATGTAGTTTTGAATTCTGAAGCTTCCAGTAATTAAAGATTAAGGCTCAACTTTATTCACTTGGGCCATACCTTAACTAAAAATAGTATGTTAAAATTCTCTTTACAATGGGCTCACACCCAGATGAATGGATATGGATTAAGAATATGCTTTGTTTTTCTTTCTGGAAGCATATAACTGAGCCTACCACAATTTTCTAATAATTGTATGTGATTATTAGATTTTTCTGTCATTTGGGGGAAGAATAAGGGTTAGGGCCTTAACTTAAATGCTTATAATATGTAGGCATTTAAGCATTGGCTTTGCTTCTTCCATTATACAAATATCTGACTTTGGAGAGAAACAAGGAGTGTAATTGAATTTTGTATCCCATTAATATGAATTGATTCTAGAATTTTGATCTTGGTCTTCTTGTATTTTTAATTTAGTCTACCCTGGGTAGCTCGTTGATTTTGAGGATTTCAATTTAAGACTCCTAAATTTTCAGCTTAGGTTTCTCTTCTGTGATCCATCTCAGTATACAAACCTCAGTCTGGCTGATACAGGAAAGAAAACACAGCACCTCATTTTGTTCCAACACAATGTGCCCCTTCTCTACTCCTACCCTGATCTTCCTCATCATTGATTCATTGGTGAATTGCAGCTCCATGTATTCACTAAGATTCCAAAATCAAACAACTGTGAATTATGTCTGACTGCTTTTTCCTCGCTCTCCATTCTCTGTGTTTGCAATGGCTAAAATAACTTCCCCACATTTAAAAAGCATCCCTAAATATCTTTTTCAAGTCAAACTCTCCCAAATCCAGATGACTGCAATGCAGCTAGCCTTTTCTTTCAAAAATGCAAATCGAATATTTTTTCTAGTTTAAAATCCAACAAGAGCTTTCCATATATATTTAAAAATAAAGTCCGATTTCTCTTTGATGAAATGGCTTTTCTTTTCCTCTACTTTGAAGTTAGATTTCCTGTGCTCTTTTCTTGGAATCCCCAATGTCTAGATGCTTATGCTAAAGGACAGAAATGATATCGCACTGATAGCCAATACTAGGAAGTTTTGATAAATGATTGTACAAAATCTGTTACTCCCAAAAACAGCTGATTCATATCACTCTTTGAAAAGAGAGAAGAACCTCATTAAAATGGCCAATATTTCTTCAATATTTTTGGTAAAATTTTTGTGGGGGTTTAAACCTACCTTGAATATGTAAATTTTGTTTTATTAAAAATGGGCCATGTTTGAATCTCCTTCAGATTGAATGAAGTCAAATCATAATGGATGTATATTTACATTTCACTGTTTTTATACTGTAATTTCATCAAAATGTTTATCTCTAAAAATGTATTGTTTTCTTTTCTCCTTTTAATATTGCTCTTCACTGTAAATCCTAAAATAATACTAAATCCTTTGTAAAATTATTATCACTACCAATTATAACTTAAAAAGATGTGCCTACCTTAGTTCTTGAAACATAGATAGCTGTAAATATTAGGACCACTTATTTGCTCTTCTTTCTACAATTTAGGCCTAGAAGTTTCAGAATATGTTCTCTCTTCCTTTCATAATTTATCAAACACCTTTTTTCCATTCCTTCTGCATTTTCTTCAACATCATTCTCTAAATTCTTGACTCTTTCAGTGTTCAATTCAGGTCTCCCATTCTGTATTTTTTATGAGTTCAAATGAACAATAGATGATTCCTAACTCATGAAGGAAGGTCTTTGTTTTTTTTTTTATGTTATCGGTCCATGAATGTATTTGCGTACATTTCATTCAAAACTGACATAGTGCTTGGTTCATGAATTATTAATTTTAGACCCATGTTTGGGGAAAAACAAATGAAATGTAATAAATCAAATTGTGTCTTTTTCAGATATGGATCAATGTATCAGGTGTCCTGAAGACCAATATCCAAATAAGCAGGGAGATCAATGCCTCCACAAAAGTATGACTTTTTTTATCTCATGAAGATTCTCTAGGAGTTGTTCTTATCTCTATGGCCATTATTTTCTTTGTCCTCACTGCTCTGATTTTAGGACTATTTATTCGATATCAAGACACACCCATTGTCAGAGCAAATAACCGAAATCTCAGTTACCTCCTCCTTATGGCCTTAATGTTCTGCTTCCTCTCCTCCTTGACTTTTATTGGTCAGCCAAATACAGTCACCTGTATCCTGAGACAAACATTCTTTGGAGTCATATTTTCTGTGGCTGTTTCTGCTGTTTTAGCAAAGACCTTCATTGTGGTCATGGCCTTCAAAGCCATCAAACCAGGGAACACATTAAATATGGGGAAAGTGATGAAATTCTCAAATGCTATAGTCTTTACTGGCTCCCTCATTCAAGTATGTATCTGTGCACTGTGGCTGGGAACCTCTCCCCCTTTCCCCGACATGGACACACAATCTGAGTTTGGCCAAATCATCCTCCAGTGTAACGAGGGATCCACGACTGCCTTCTACTGTGTCCTGGGTTACCTGGGCTTTCTGGCATTGCTGAGCTTGACAATTGCTTTTCTGGCCAGGAGGCTGCCAGGCAGTTTCAATGAGGCAAAAACGATCACCTTCAGCATGCTGGTTTTCTGCAGTGTGTGGGTTTCTTTCATACCCGCCTATCTGTGCACCAAAGGCAAAGCCATGGTGGCTCTGGAAGCCTTCTCAATCTTGGCTTCCAGTGCTGGCTTGTTGGGTTGTATATTTCTTCCCAAGTGCTATGTGATTCTTCTGAGATCAGATAGAAATTAAAAAAAAAATTTACTTGGACAGGTTCCTTCCCAAAGCCAAAGGATTTAATATTCAAGTTGCAAAATTGTTATGGAATGAGCAATGATATGGAAAGAAAGATTCAAGATGTGACTCAAAATAAATGCATTTCAATAAAACAAGCACAACTGCTCTTTAACAAATGATATTATAGTTAGAGGCAGCAACTCATGGTGGAGAAATTGAAGTGTTCAGATAGAAAAATGTTCAAATCTAGCACCCCTGCTTGATGAGTCTAATGTCATTTTTTTCAATTAGCATCTCAAGTCACATTTTTCTCCTTTTTAAAAATATGTAATAGATTACAAAGTCATTTATGTGAAAACATATTGGGCATTCATACATATGTTTCCTTTTTCTTTGTCTTATGCTGGTTGCTTCATATTTAAATAAAAATATACCTTAAAAATTATACTTCTTTTATAAATAAGTGATATAAAAATTTGAGTTCTGTGCTATGTAAATTTTATCCTGTAGTGTTCAATGTGCTCTGATGAAACTCATGGGTCAAATCTTACTTAAAGTCTTCAGGGAAACTAATGGAGCAACTCTGGGACAAGACAGATCAACTTGTCAACTCCATCAAATAAGTCAAGAAACTTGATTTACTAAGAGAGTGGATCCCACGCTTATTGGGAGAGTGTTGCTGTCTAATATAGCCAGATCTTTCCAATATTTTGTCTTCTACCTAACCACATTACTTATACATGACATCACCTTCAATATGTTAAGCTATTATTTTAGTTTCTCACCTGCTTAAGCACATACCATGAAATGGCTTAGCTTAAACATTGGGAATTTATTTGCTCATGGTTTTGACGCTAGGTTCAATTTCTTGTCCCCTGTGGCTTTCTCTCTCTCTGTCTGAAAGTCATTTTCTTATAAAGGATTTCAGTAATAGGAATAAGAGCCACCCTGAATGATGGGGGCTACACCTCCTTAACTGGAGTAACCTTATCAGTAGATCCTAGTTATAAGAACTTCACACCCAAGGGGATGGATTAGATTTTAAAATATAATTTTCTGGTGTAAATACAGATTCAAACCACCACATTCCACCATCTGGTCCCAAAAAAGACGTGTTCTTTCTACATTCAAAATACATGTATTCCATCACAACATACCAAAAACCTCATGTAATTTCAATAACAATGCTTAGCATAAAATCTTATCAAAATCCATTATAAGGTTGTCTGTCCTGGGGCACAATTACCCTCTCTCTGAGAACTTATGAAACCTAGAGAACAGGTTACCTGTTTCCAATATAAAATGTAAGGACATAGGATACATGTTCCCAATCCCATATAAAGAAATTGGAAGGAAAACAATCCCAAAAGCCAGTGGGGCATACTTCGTGATATTTCTAGGTCTGAGAGTCATCTATGGAATGATGTTTTGTCCTCCAAGCCTGGTGGAGTGAAAGCCCCACCCTTCCAAACACTTGTCCAGTGGACAGGACTTCATGAAAAATAGGGAGAAGGCTTCACCCTCTCCAAGGATCTAGATGGTGACCAGGGTCTCTGCAATCTCTGTGGCACAGGCCCCACCCTCTCACAGGCACCTTTCTCTCTTCCTGAACAGTGGGGCAGTTGGCCAGCCCTCTCCAAACATTGTGGCAGACTCACTCTTTCCACACTCATCGCTGGGCCCACACTCTTGGCCTGAGACGATGTCATTAGTCCCGACCTCACCTCCCATGATTCTGGCCTTGAAGTGATTCTTCCTTCAATTCATCTCTTCTCTGGTCCTTTCAATCCAGGCTGGCAGAAATTCTGTTCATAAAAGTTATACAAGAAATTTGTCAATTTTGCCTAAAAAAAAAAGGTAGGATTTTCCACAGATCCTTCCAGGATAACTGCACTTACAATCCTGACTAGCGCTGGAATGGCTGACTGATCCATTTTCAGTTAAACCATCACATGGAGCTCTATTCTCTGTGGTTTTACTCAATAAGGTTGAATCATTTATCTAATAAGTGTTTGCCTAGATTTTTTTTCTTCCCATAAGAATGACTATTGTTTGACTGATTTTACTAAATAAGTACATGTCTTTAGTTTGATGATTCAAACAATGTTTTTAGCCTTTAACATGTTGCTCAATCAGGATAGGTATTTTATAACCTTTTGGCTTCATTGAACCCCACTAGGGCATTCATTTGAAATTTAGGCATTGACCAGACAACTTGCTGACACTTGAAGGAACAGGTTTGAATTCCCACTCTTAACTGTCCCCTGGCCTCCTACTTGCTGTGGGAACCTGCCTCCTTCTGAGAATGGCATATGCCAAATATAGTTTTCATCCACTGTCACTATTTTAATTGGAGGCAGAGGCCAAACCCAGGGGCTGTAACTTCCTAAGGCCTATAATTTTTATCTGAAGGTGAAAAAGGAGAAGAAAAAGAGTAAAATTAATAAAGCTGTTAAAAATTTTCATGAATAACCATACAAACCACAGATCCTGTGAGAAGTGCCAACTCTTGCATAAGTTTAACCAAAGTGCTAAAATAAATCTCAGAGGAGACCTATCACTAGGCAGAACTATGAAGTTGCTAAAGGTTTAGCAGTATGCTAAAGATTGTCACAGTTCTCACTATGTTTGTTAGTGTGTATTTACCTAGTCCTGGATGGGGATTTTATATTTCCGATTTAGGCCTGAAAACGCCTCTTGGATGTGTAAACTCTGACTTCTTGGGCACCATTCAGTGTTCTAATTCTCTACCTCCATGTGAACCTTTAAATCAGGACCTAATGATGGCATGTCTTAATCCTTGCAGACTTGTGTCCACTGACTAAGCGAAGATATCTTTGACTCTGCAAACACACAGAGCTACACATGGCCCATTTAGGGTAAGAGCACTAAAGGCTACTGCACGTGATGGTTGGAACGACACACATGCACTGATAGGTGGATAGGAAATAAAGGTTCTTCAGTGAAACATGCTTTGGTGCCCATCAACTCATATTCCCTTAATTAAAGTCTGCTCTTTTTACAAATGAAACAAGGTTATAAATTACACCATTTATTGAAACTTCTAAGAATATAATTTTACACAAACTGGAATAATTTTAGGTGCTGGGAAATGATTTCATAAACTGGGGTCAATTGGAATAGATAGAGCATGCTGGGGTAAGATCCTTCTGTGGATAAAACAATAGAATGTTTATTTAAAAGAAACAACAATTAGATTATTTCTTGCACTTCCGCCTCTCTAATTATGAGGGCACATAATCTAAATGTAAAAATCAAGCACTTCTTTAGCATTTGAAACTTTGTGGTAGATGCGAATTTAATGGTGAAAGTTGCCCAGAGATAGGAAGGGGTACAAATTAAAAATTACATGATAGGACACAAATAACATAAAAAATAACATATTTTCCCCATAAATTGTTTAGAAGGAAGCAATAGAAAAAGAAATGAAAGCAATGAGACTTAAAAGGAGGGGCAAGAGGCAACAGAGTCAGGAGTTCCAAGAGTCAGATAGTAATCACCCAGAGCTATCTAAAGCACCTATTCAGATCTCAGGAAACCAAAAGAGTATCCTGCAACATCCTTGAAAGAATCGAAGGAAGAGACTTCACATCACAGTGAATATTCATGAGTAGAGCACTCCATGTTAAGGAGGCCAATGCCCATTCTCCACAGGCAGTGCAAACTGCCTCGGGAGTTACTCTGTGGCTGGAATTGGAAGCTCCATTTCCCAAAAATGGTTGAGGAAGAGATGGTTGGGCACCTGCTTCAGCTACTGATTAATAAATTCCACTGGCTTAAGTATAATCCTCAGAGCAGCTAAAGTTTGAACATGTCCAACTCTAAAAAAGGCCAATAGCTGCCATTTTAACTCTGCCCCCAGCATGAGGGGAAGTGGGGCTGATTGAAAATCACAGTGATGGTAGGGACAGGCTTCTTTCCACCCAGGTTAGATTGAAGCCTTAGTGTAGGCTCCAGTTCTAACCCTGTCAGGAAAAAAGCGAGGCGGGGGGGGG
>PVKH010015929.1:0-15906 GCA_004027955.1 Chaetophractus vellerosus
TGTTGCTATTTTAGAAACCACATGCCATTTCATATTAACAGCATGCTTTGTGTCCATTTATGACAGCCACAGATGCCAAACACCTGTCCATTATAGGTTTCTCCATTCAAGAGGTAGGAACCCCAAAAGAATATCAAGAAATGTTCAAAACACACTGATTACAAGGAGACAAATATTTCCTGAGTCCTTGTTTTCCCATAAGATCATGATGTTTGATACAAAGAAATGATAAAATATGAAAATCTCTGAAAAATCAATTCAGGTGACAAATATAAACAGCAATGAAAGGAAGTATGCATTCACTAATATGCCATTAGGGGAAAAGCTGGGTAATAGTAGCACAAATAAAGGAAGATACTAACATGGCTAATCCCTTATATTGCGATGACTGAATAAAGTCATTTTTGAGAATAACATCTTGTTTGTCACTTATTCTTTGGAAAATGGATGGGATTATTAATAATGATGAATGCTTATAAACCTGAATAAAACTAAGCAAGCTCTCCTAGCTTGAAGTGACCCCACTGTGCAGGCAGATAATGCACACGGCCTGCAATACTCCACACTAATTCTTGTGCAAAGGGACTATGCACCATCTTTCCAGTTATAAAAAGCATTTATGACAAGATAGACATTCAAACAAAAAGCTCATGTTAACTCTTGAGTCAATGTACTATTAATTTCAAGCAAGACACAGGGACCCACTAACATATACCTGATAACTGCTTAGTCCAAGCTGCACGCCCGAGAATCACTCACTTCCTACTACAAAAATCATGGAATTATAGAACTAGAAAAGTAGATGGAATATGTGGAATTATCTTGTACAACCTTCTAGTTCTAAAGTTGAGGAAATTATGAGAGGTATACTAACATTCCCCAATCATTGCAACCTAAGAAAACCAGCCACAGGAAACTGACAAAAAAGAGAACATCAGATGTGAGGTCCAATTTTTATTAAACCAGGCAGTGAAGGATCAGTGATTAATATTTAAAATAACATACAATAATAAAACAGATTGTTGGTTAACATAAGTAAAAAATGTATTCCATAGCACTTGGGGCCATTACAGCTGGGTATGTAAGGACACAGTTGCACTCAGATATAATACAAACAAACATCAGAAATTAGAGCCCATCACCCCATCCCAAAACCTAAAGAACACCTGAACTTCCCTATCTGACACTTCTACTGGTCTCCATAAATCAAAGAAGCCCCCCTAGGCTTCCTTCTACCCTCTCTTAAGTTTCTACCTATTAAAAGGCATAACAAGTAAGAATCCAAGCGTCCTATGCTCAAGTCAAGTGGATGAAAGGATTATGATTCACACAGTAAAAATCTCTTTCGCAAAATACACTAATTAGAAAAAAAATGGTATATTTATCAATTTCTTATTCTTTATCAATTAATCACAGTCTTCAAGAGTTCAATTAGAATACTTCTGGGAAGCGGATGTAGCTCAAGCAATTGAGTTCCCGCCTACCACATGGGAGGTCCCAGGTTTGGTTCCCGGTGCCTCCTAAAGATGACGGGCAAGACAGGAAGCTAACGCAACAGGTTGGCATGGTGAGCTTATTCAACAAGATGATGCAACAAGATGACGCAACAAAAGACACAAGGAGGAAAACATAATGAGAGACATAAAAAAGCAGGGAGCTGAAGCGCCTCAAGCAATTAGGCGCCTGCCTCCCTCCCACATGGAAGGCCCCAGGTTCGGCTCCCAAGCACACAGGATGAGCACACAAAGAACAGTGAGCACAAACAACAAGGGGGTGGGGAGAAATAAATAAATAAATCTTTAAAAAAAAAAGGAAGATTTCTTTTCAATTCTACTTAAATTATTGGCTTCAAATTAAAATCCTTCCTTGGCTAGAAATAGCTACACAACTTCAGGTTGATAATTATCATCATCATCACAAATCATTATTACTTAAAGCTAACAATTAGCGAGTCTTATTTTTACTGCAAGAATTAAGCACTGAGGTCATCACTTAAGTTCTTTCATTCATTCCTCATGACAATTGTTACTATTACTGCATACCATCTTGCAGATGAGCAAAATGAGGTTTTGAGGGATAGATATTGCCAAAGGTCACTCAGCTAGTTTAAGAATCAGAGCTGGGGGGGGTGGCATATGGGTACTCCTGGAATCTGTGTAACATTCGTGTAATCAATGTATCCTAAAAATGTATATAGATATATAAAAAATAAATAAATAATTTAAAAAAAAAAAAGAATCAGAGCTGGATTTAAACTCAGTTACATCTGTCTCCAATACTGTATACAATTAACCCCGACACTAGTAGGGCAGTTCTGGGTAACTGCCTGTGGTTTTGCTTTCTCTAGCACAAGACTTCCGTGCTGCTCATCCTACCTCCTCCTTCTTCCTGGAGAAAGCTCTAATGCAGCTTTCCTGAAACTCAGCTTTCAGAGTTCCTGAGCATTAAAGCCAGAAAGAGCTGGGTTCAATTCCATATTTAAGGTTCACAAGTATTGCAAACCTTAGGTTTCACAGTTGTAAAATGGGGATTATAATGTCCTTCTCACCAGGCCGTGGGGAGGATTAGATGAGCAAATGTCTAACCAGTACCCGGCATTGTGCCTAGCACATAACACGTTGGTGTGCTCTCTTTATCTACATGTGGCAGAAGCATTCGTGAATAAAAGCACAACAACCACAAACAAGAAGAGAGGAAAAGGCCTCCATGATGTTTGGAATTAAGGTTTGGAAATGGGTGGTGGTGGTGGTACAGTGTAATCAACAGCACTGACATGTGTAGGTGAATGTGGTTAAAAGAGGAAACTTCAGGATGTATATACTAGAAGGTCGTGTCCTTCTCACGGCCTGGTGAGAAGGACATTATAATCCCCATTTTACAACTGTGAAACCTAAGGTTTGCAATGTATATACTAGTAGAATAAAAATTAAAAGATAAAACACAGGACTGTACAACACAGTGAACCCTACTGTAAATGATGGATGTTAATAGTAGAAACATAAGAATGTTCTTTCATGGATTATAACAAATGTACAATACTAAGGCAGGGTGTTAATAAAAGGGTGGGAAAAATACACCTAGTGTAAATAATAATAGTGGATGACAGACAGAACTATTTTAATCAACTTTCCTCAATTTTAACAAAAGGTAACTACTTAAAAAAAAACCATAGTACAATAAAAAAGCACTATCATCATTTGTAATAAATGTTCCACACCTACACAAGGTGCTGGTGGTGGGGGGGTGTATGGGAACCCTGTATTTTATGCCTGATTCTTTTATAAACTCACAACCTCTCTTAAAAAAAAAAAGGAGTAATTTTCTAATATACTCAGGCAAGAATGGTGGGAAAAGAACTAGATTGGGATCTAGTTTCAGGCGACCACTTAGTAGTTACAGGACCCTGGGCCAAGCCATTTAATCTCTCTGAATTTGAGTCTTCTGGCACATATAATATGGCTGTTAATACCTCTCCTGCCTACAGACAGGAGAGCAAGAATAACCAAGTGAGGGGAATAGATGGCAATACACAGAATAGCAAAGATTTACTAAAGGACTAGATATATGACAGTTGTGGCTATTGTCTTCAACTGTTATTGTTATGGTTGCCTTTTGTTTTGTAGCCAATGAATTCGAGCCAGATGTAACTTGAAGTTTACATGTAATAACCTACAACTTATATAAACCACCGCATATACAGAATCGTTTTATTAAAATACCTGTGTCCCACATACAGAGTGTTCTGGGTTTATTTATTATTAATTTATAATAATATTAATTTAATAATAATAATTTAATAATTAATATTTCATTATCTATTATTAAAGTAGTACATATCCATTGTAGAATATTTGGAAAACAAAAAAGGACTAAAAATAAAACTAAATTCACATGTAACACTGTCACCGAGGCATACCCAATATTCTGATTTTAGTATATTTCCTTCCAGTCGTTTTTCACTGTGCTTATAGATTAACATAAATAACATTGTTCTCAAGATTACATTGTTTTAAATTCTATTTTACTTCCCAGTCACATTACATGATAAACGTTTTTTCTATTGACTATGTTAATATGAATTTATAGACTGATAAATTTGGTTGTAAGTTTGATAAGTCATAGGTGTTTTTGAAATAAAAAGGCTTAATATGTTTGAACATTGTATACTCTTTTATAGACTTCCTGTTGGTTTGTTTATATCTCATCCACAAAACTTAAAACTCAAGGGAAAGAAACTTATTTATATTTTACATCCCCTTGATACTCATAAAATAAAGTAAAACACACTTTGCTTTGTCTGCAAATATAGCCAAAAATAGAAATCAACTCTAAACCTATTAATAAAATTAGCTAGAATACATCTAAAATCCTTTAAGCAAACTTTTGTTCCTCTAGTTTTAGGGAAGTCCCTTTAAAATAAGTGATATCTACAATTCAAAAAAAAAATTTAATGGTGCCAAAAGAATTACACAGTGGGGGAAAAAAATCTGAATGGTCCACGAGCACAGGTGATGAGATGAATGGTGCCGTCAGAGAATTCAAGTAGGAGCTGTCCAGAAATGCGAGTCACCAGGAGAGTTCCTTCCAGAGTACTATCTAAACACATCATGCTGCAAGGTGGCAAGATTGGGCATGGTGACAAGGACGGGGAGAAGAAACTTTAGGGGGAAATCACAACATCTGAGACTTTGGAGCTGGATGGGACTAGGGACTCATCATGTCCTTGCTAAGAACTCTTCCTTGTCATTGTGTAGCTCAAGGATTCGTCCCTGCAAAAGTTTTGGCCCAGTTGCTCAAGTCACTAAACCAGAAGATGATATAATAGATTTTACTTTAAGTTCAAAAGGATGACATTTGATAAATGAAAGATAATAAAGCTAGAATTATTAAATGATTTATCACAACTTCGTACTGGTTAAAAATTCTGCACGCAGACATCAGATTTAACCCCATTTTTTTAAATTATTTGAAAAATGAAAGAATGAAGGGCAATAACTCACATTACCCAATGTATTTATATAAAATATTGCCTATGCTGTACAGTTTCATGCTAAATCGCAGCTCCTTTGACTGCAAAATGATTAGGACCCACCTGTGCAAAGTACAGTTCAATAGATGCAGTGGAGAAGCAAAACATTCCCTAATTAAAACCGCAGGAAAAATTTAGGTGCTAAGGCTGTAATTACTTGAGTTGGAAATGGGCCAGAGTTCCTAGGATCTTTTGCAAGGAAAAATAATCAGATTTTCACATCTGAGTTTTCTACGGGCACCGCCAATAACACATAGGTTCACTCTGCAAAAAGACAGCAACTCCATCTTGGCTCCACGGGAAGTTTCTTCCTCCTGAATCATCGTAACCCCATCTCAAGCACTGAGGTCCCACACAAGTGCAGTGCCAATACAAGGATGTCCAGTCATAAACAACCTGAATGATAGAAAACGCCATGAACCTGGAGCCACTCGCGCACTTAGATGGAGTTGGCTTATACATTGTGTTTTTTTCTTGTGACGGTTTTTCCCTTCTTTAGGGTAGTTTAATAATTAAAAGCATTGCATTCAGAATCAGAGAAATCTGGGTTCAAAACCTAGCTCTGCCATTTTTAAGCTGTGTGACTTCAAGAAAGCTTTTCAACCTTTCTGAACTTCTTTCTCCTATTTAAACCAAAAATATATATATATATCATTGGAAATAGTTATTTATTGATTGCTAACTATTTCTGTGTTTATCCCATTTTATCCTCTCTCCAATCCTAAGAGATAGATACTATTATTAACCCCATCTTAATGAGGGGTTGAGGCACAGAGAGGTTTAGGAATTTGCCAAATACCTCACTTAATCCTCACATCAATTCTAGAAGGTAGATACTATCAGTACCTTCATCTTAAAGATGTGGAAACCAAGAACAGAGAGGTTAGATAATTTGCCTGTAGTCACACAGCTAGCAATGCTTCAAGGCCAGGTTGAAAATCTAGACTGGCTCTCAAGAGCTGTAGGGCAAATGTAGTAGGCATGCCGAGCACTTAGTTTAATACCTATATCTCAGCTAGTATTGAATATCAGAAAACAGTACAGTACAGAAAGAAGCAGATACATCCTCTATCACTCTTAGTAAGGAAGTGGTGGGTGCACATGGGCATGTGTCTATTTGAAACACGAGATTTAAAACAGCACCTCCATGTGGTATTCAGAATACAAACTACGGAATTGAATTATCTTGGGTGACTCGGTTCTACTCCTTATTAACTGATAACTTAGGGCAGCTCTCTTCATCTCTATGCCTCAGTTTGTTTAACTGAAACATGGAGATAACAATACCTACGACAGAGCAATGTTTTAAGATTTAAAAAAGACATTCATAAGGGCCATTATCATACCTGAGACAGAGAAGTGTCTAATCAAAGCTCCTCTTTTCACTACCACTCCCTTTACCTTCCTCTTTATTGATTTTAAAGGAGAAAAAAATCCCACAGACAAATCTCAAAGTCATGCTGAACAGGTAAGAGTTTTACTAGGCAGGCCAACCACATACTGTTGAGCAGGTTGTGCACTGCAAAAAATCACTCAGCCAAGAGTGCAAGGTTAGGCTGAAATGCAGCCAAAGCCCTTTGTGGAGAAAGGGTCCCATTTTTCTTCATCCAAAGGTACCTGCTACTCGACAAGCAATACACCTGTGGAGCTGTGTCACCCAGAAGCAATTACACTACTTCACTCTCAAGACTCTCTTAGTAGAAATATTTAGGGAGCCAGGGAAATTCTCCATGGAAATTGAGTTTCTCTTTTGCTAAGTTATAAATTTTGTTGAAGTCTGGCTACAAATACTAAAAAGTTAGGTTTGCAGCTTCCAGAATACCTAACCAAGTTGTTTTTTCTTTGTTGAAGACAAATGAGAAAAGGTGCACCATAAATGATAGATTTAGATAAGTAGATGTATATTTACATCAAGTTCTTGCTAGATGCAGCATCACTAGATGAGTAACATCCCTGAGCAGAGGTCGACACCAGGCATTCATCTGTCCTTTAAAGAAGAAATGGGGGTTGCACTGCATGGTCTAGAAGGGAAGGGAGTAAAGGCAAAGAACTAGCATTTTCAGCACATACTAAGCTCTAGGATCTGTGCTAGGAAGAATCAGAGGCTTCCTCTCATATAATCCTCATAATCAAAATGACAAATGTTTGTTTAAAACACTTGGATGTTTTAAACAGGAGGTTAAGGATGCAAGAAGGAGGCATTTACTTTTCATTTTTACCCTTCTGTATTGTTTTAATTTTTTCAACTACACTTGTTTTACTTTAATTATGCTTTTCACCAGGGGAGACTGACAATATCACCAATTTTACATAGGAAGAAACCAAGACCCATTAATAGTAGGTAATTAATTTGGCAAGATCACTCAGCTAGAAAATGACAAGGTCAGTATTTGTCTCTGAAAATAACACCATCTTTGACAAGTGAGTTTGCAAGAAGCTCAGAGGGTTCATTCTTGGTTCCTCTGTTTTCTCGGTAACACAGAATGCCAGGTTGTCTGCTAAGAAAACTAAGAGGGGGATAAGATAAAGGACTTGAAGAAAGGGATAAGAAATGGAACTCCCATCCTGGGGAACGGGAAAGGAAGCTGACGAGGGCTAAGTAAATGCATTGCTCAGCAAAGATGAGGGCCGGCTAAGATTGGAACTCATAAATTTGTAACGGAGCCACTCAGCACAATTATATAATTCTTCCCAGCAGTTATGGGAAGTCCAGAAGCAGTGGGTGCAGGACTGGCAGCACAGAGGTGGTGCTAAGCAAGGGCTTTAAAAGTCTGGCGGGGACTTGGAGTTTAGAAGCAGCAAGACTTCGAGCCTGCCCTCCATCCTTTCTGAAAACGTGCTTGAAATAAAAATAGAGGAGTAAAAGGCACAGAGCCATAACAGCAAAGAGAAATGGCAAGAGCGACACAGAATTTTATGAAAACGGCGAGTGGCTAGGCCTGGGTTTATAAGAAGGGGCACAATGCCGCTGGGAGGAAGAGGAGCCAGCCTGCCCAAAGGAACCTCCAAAAGCTCCAAGCTCAAAGCCAGTAGATGTGACTGGGCAAAAGTGAAATGTGGACTGGAAAGCAATGGGACTCACTGGAGACCCGTGGGAGACAACGCTGTATCCAAGGCCCCTTCCATTCTCATCTATCCACCCATCCCAATCCCGGGGCCCAGAAATCCATTAAAAACCACCTCTCTAGAGAAATTAGAAAAAATTTTAAACGCTAAACCTTTTACCCTAGATGTTGACAATTCAGAATCAATCCCCCTCATGTTGGTATTTTGGGTTGAGGCACATACCCTAACAGTCAGTACTGTCAACCCGGCACCACTGCTCCTAGCTGAGGCTGGGGATTGCGTGTCCCAAATCCCCTTCTCCATTTGGTGTCAGTCTACTGTAGGTCAAAAGAAGAACTCAGGCAACGTGTGGAAGGTGGGTGAAAGGTCAAAGCAATTCCCTCAGGAGGTCCTGGGGTACAATGACAGTTGGGTCCAGACGGGCCCAGTGGAGTTCAGCGTGACCTCATCCTGCTTCTCCTCTCTGTCCAGCTCATCTGCTGACCAACAGCAGCCCCCAGCCCAGCCCTAGAGGCAGTGTCCTCACAGAGACATCTTTCACGATCCCATGCTGCAACCAAACACAACATGTCCCCTCTGCCGGGCTTTGGGCAGATAAGTCCATGATTCTCTGACTTCCTCCCTCCACATCTTTATCTCCCCTAGCTCTTTCCACATATTTCTTCCCACAATTAGCTCTTCCTCTAATTTTCATAATTAAATGGGTATTCCCATAATACTTTTAATGGTTCTATTTTCCTGATTGGCTCCTGACAGATAAAGTCAACATCCTACTTGCTGACCCTACAGAGTAACCTCCATGGGGAATAAGCAGCCCCACGCTGCTTGACACAGAGTTCCACTGAGGAGAAAGATCTACCCAGCCACAGCCTTCCTGACCCCAACAATACACAAACTATCCATATTAGCTTCTTGGTCTGGAAGAGACCATGGGCTCTCAGCACATGAACATAACTAGAAACATAAAAATCAAAGCTCAGAATAAACAAACAGAAAAAATGACCCTTAAGACCAAAAGATAAATTTTAAGGCACAGAAACAAAGTAAAGAAAACCTAAATATTTAGGCAGAGAGAGTAAAATAGATATTACTTCCTGAGACATCAACGATGCTATAAAAGGGAACACTCAGAATACAACAAAAAAAATTAGAAAAAAAGAAGTGACAGTGGAACAGAATGATCCTGAGATAAAGATTAAGAGCATTCAGAGAGTGACTAGCACAACAAATGAACAAAGTCCTGTGCTGTGACATGCATTCATTAATTCATTCAATACCTACCATGCATTGTTTTAGATGGTTGGATGGCTATGTAATAGCTGTTCCTGAGGAACTCATATTTTAGAGACAGAAGGCAATAAACAAAGAAAATAATTAGAAAAGATAATTTCACATAGTGTTAAGTGCTATGAGGACACTAAGGAGAAGTAATGTGACAAAGAATGACTGGAAGCGTGGATTCCCTTAGATTGAGCAATGAGGAAAGGCCTCTCTGAGAACTGAAATTATAAGAAGGATCTAGCCAAGATCATATGTGAAGGGAAAAGCCTTTGTGACATTTCCTTATGAAATTTCTGATCACCCTGAATAAACTATCTTTAAAATTCCCAAATAAAGTTCTCCACAAAGAAATGAGAACCAGGGCTAGAATTAAATTTCTTATTAATAATATTAGATGCTAGATGACAAAGAAATGGCTTCAAAGTTTTCAGGGAAAAAAAGCAACATATTTTTTAACCAAGAATTCTATACCCAATCAAACTATCACTTCCATGTGAGAGAAGAATAAAAATACTTGAATGCACTCACAGGCTCAAAAAGTGTTTCTTCCCATGTATTCCTTTTCTAGGAAGTTATTTGAGAATTTACTCTGGGCAAATGAGGAGTTAAACAAACAAAAACAAAAACCAGTGGATGAAATTGAAGAGATCGATGAAAGGAAGTCCCAGGATATCAGTTATGCCGAGAGCAACCAGTCCAAATTGAAGCAGGAGGATAGAGGGCTCCAAGGAAAATGAGGATTCAATAAAATAAAGTATGGCTGAGAACTAAATATATATATTATATGAGCATGATAAGGGCAAGTAGTGAGGGGGAAAACAAAGAAAAGGCCTTTAGTATTCAAGGAAAAACAAGGCAAGAAAGTTGTGATGCAAATGATAGGATTTTGAGCAGGTTCCTATCCCCATTCTGCTTAATCAGGTGACTTCTTGTTATTCATTCTCCTATTTCCTGCAGAAAGCAAACCTACGTCTCCGGACTTAAGAGCACACCAGGGGCCGGCTGGATAGCCCAGTGGATAGGGCGCCGGCATACCACATGGGAGGCCCCGGGTTCGGTTCCCAGGGACCTCTCCTAGCGGGCAGATCGCCTTGAGAATGGCAAGCCGCCATGGGTGGGCCAGAGCCACCGTGGGCAGGGCAAAAAGCTGCCACGGACAGGGCAAAAAGCCGCCACGGGCAGGGCAGGTCACCCGCGAATGGAGCGCAGCCAGCCACCCGCGAACTGAGAGCCAGCCATGAATGGAAGCAGAAGCCGCCCACAAGCGGGGAAAGCCGCGCCTGCGCAGGACCAGTCTCGGCGTGTCGCTGCAGCGGGGGGGAGGGGAGATATGTAATAAAATAAATAAATCTTTTTTTAAAAAAAGAAAAGAGCACACCATATCAAGGAGACCTTATCGCAATAGGAAAATTAGGTAAACGTTTCCAAATGAAACTAGGACTTGGGCCCCTCTCCCCAACCCACTCTAGAATTCCAGCCCCTACACCTACAAACCTGTAACCCACCCCAACACAGCCCCAGCCAAGAGACAAGAGCACCCTTCTCTCGAGGAACTGAAGCACCTGGAGATGAGACCTCAGGTTCTGACACTGGAGACTCCAGTGAGATGCCAGCCTGCTACTCCAATCACCCCAGAGTGAGTTCCACCAGGCAACAAGCCCTATCTGACCAAGAGCAACTACTAAACTTTTAAAATTTTTCATTCTCTGATATGAAGGGAAGGGAAGATCACCACAAATTTGAAGGAAGCTTCTAACACAACCAAGCAAGAAAAATAATTAGAAAGTAGGCTAGTGGAGGTAAAAATTGGTACAACACCTGTGAGGAAATTTGACAATATTTATTATAATCTTACTTCTAGGATTTCATCATATAAATACTAGGTACATGAGGGAAATGATATACTCATGAGGTTATTTACTGCAGCATTGTTTTTAACAACAAAGATTGAAAACAACCCAATTGTCTATCAGTGAGAGACTGATTAAATTACAAAATGGAATAAAACAGAAGGTTATGCAGTGGTTAAAAAGTAGTGCCAAATGCCTTAGGGATAAGTCCAGCTGGAGGCAGCCATGCTGGATCATGAGATCCGCTTGTTAAATTTTCAGAGCTTTTTCCAACTTCTTGTTCAACATGGCTATTATTAAAAATTAAATCATATAAAGTTACAACTAAATAAAATATATTAAAAACAAAGACAATACTCAAAACTCATCATCACCATCTGATTATTTTACCAAATTTTTACCATTATCTAAGCTTTTGATTAGGTTATTTATATCTCTGTCATAGAAATTCTAGATAACATTGAGCATCTGAGGCTCTTCCCACTCAGTGTTCACTGTCAAGTTGATGGTTTGAAGCCGGCCAAGGTGGGAATAGTTAGACGACAGAAATTGGTAAATGCTACAAATTGAGGCCTTTTTTTTCTAGGAGAGCCATTTGCTAAACATTTATCATCACACCACTGGCTACATGTGATCTGAACCTCAGTTTTATCATATGTAAAATTGAAATAATAATAGCACCTACCTTAGAGGGTTGCCACGAGGATTAATGAGTTAATAAATGTAAAGCACTTAGAAGAATGCCTAGCAGGCAGTAGGGTCAATAGAAGGGTAAGGTACTCTCCTTACTATTATTACTGATACAGAAAGATTACCAAGCTATATTGTCACATTTTTAAAAAATATGTACAGGGGAGAGGATATGGCTCAAGCAGTTGAGTGCCCATCTCCCACATGGGAGGTCCCGGGTTCAGTTCCCGGTGCCTCCTGAAAAAACCAAAACAAACAACAAGCAAAACAAACGATAAAACCAACTCAGGGAAGCCGATGTGGCTCAGTGGTTGAGCACTGGCTTCCCACATATGAGGTCCCGGGCTTAATCCCCAGCCCCCGGTACCTCAAAAAATACATATATGTATAGTATACTACCTTTTGGATGTAAACCAGAGAAAATTAAAAATATACATCCTTCTTTTCTTATATTTTGCATAAAGAAGCTCTGGAAGGATAAGCAAGAAACGAATAAAAGTGGTTACCTGGTCTGCCTTTGGTTGGAGGGGTGGGGGGAGTAGTGGATGGAGGATTTGAGTAAGAGCAAGACTTTTCACGGTACATGGAATTTTCACTGATTTTTATGATTTTAGACAATGCAAATTCATTAGCTATTCAAAACATTACATTGAAAATAAACATGTTATTAATTCAACAAGGATCTCATCTGCTCGAATCAGATGCTACGGAAGCCAGGCTGTCAAGGTCAAAAGGGGCAGAGAATAAGGAAAGACCATGGCCACCACCCATCAAGAGTACATGCTCTGCTGGTAGGACATTTGGTACACAAACACTACAGGGCTTTGCACTTAAATTACGACAACATGAAACAGCTCTTCAAGTGTACTTACCCTGTTGTATAAGGGATGTTTATGCCCCCTAGATTAATACTTTCACATCCAACAATAAATAGGGTTGAAAAGCACAGTAAAGACACACCACTGCAGATCATTGCTAGTTTTGCAGATTCTCTTGCACCAAGTTTCAATTTTTTTATAATATAGCCTCCCAGGACAATACCAACACCGGCACTGGGGACAATAACAACACCTGGGGAGAAGAAGGGAAGGACAGGGTTAATCTGAGGTTGTGTATGCACTTATTTGTCTTTTCTAGCTATTCTGTTTCTACTTAATCATTAGCACTAACGTAAAGAAGCAAAAATTACTATACTCGATAAGTCTTCAATGTGGGTGATTTTATAGTATGATATGATTTGCAACACAATCAACAAAGGACTTATATCCAGAATACATAAAGAACTTTACAAAGCAATAAAATACAGACAAACAACCCGTTCGAAAAATGAACAAAGACCAGGGTACGTTCTTCACTAAAGAAGAAATCCAGATGCCCAAATGGAAAGGTGCCGGACATCATCGCTAAGAGGGAAATACCAATTAAATCCAGAATGAAATATCCCTACACACCACTCACATCAGTAAAGATGGAAAAGTCTGACGCAACCACACGCTGGCAAAGGTGCAGAGCAATGGGAACGTACAGCACCACCGGTGGGGTATAAACTGCCACACCGACTTTGAAAATCAGTTTGGCGTTATCTGGTGGAGGTGAAGACATACACACCCTGTGACCTGGAAACTCCATTCTTGGATCTATACCCTGAAGTAAGTCTTGCACATGGGCACCAAAAAAAAAAAAAAAAAAGAGATATTGAAAGCATTATTATATCCCCAAACTGGAAATAAACCAAATGTCCATTAACAGATACACTGATGTAGTAATTGATATAATGAACTACTCCTATATAGCAATAAAATTGAAGAGCCACAGCTAAACACAACTGTATGGATGAATCACACAAACACAATGTTGAGTGAGAGAAACCAAACACAAGTGAACACACAAGGCAAGACAGCACTTGTATAAAGTTCGAGAACAGGTCAAACTAAACTATATTGATTAAGAGCGCATACACAGGTGGGGCAAGCCTGAAGAAACTCCAGGAAGTAAGTGCCATAAAAGCAAGGTTAGGGGCAGGGGAAGGGTCAGGAAGGATCAAGGGAGCTCCTTTGGTGCTAAAAATATTCCGTTCTGTGACCTAGGTGATAGTTACACAAGTGTTCTCTTTATAATTATTCATTATCTCTACATTATTTTAATGCATTTCTGTGTGTTATATTTCTCAGTTGAAAAAATCATCACGGTGCTTACCCCAAGAACCTTACAATCTAAAAGAGAGAGAGACAAAAGACAAGACAACAGAGTACAATGAAATAATTATACAAAGGACACAGAGGATACAGAAAAAGCAGCCCCTGCATCTTCCCTGGAAAAATCAGGGAAGTGGCAGTATTTGACCTGACACTTGACAGATGAAGTCAGAATCTTTGAGATCTAAAAGATGAAACAGGATGTGCCCAACGGGCCAGCACAGAGAGAACAATTTGGGGGTTTCAGAGCAGTCTAAAATATGGGGAGTGTGGAACACAGGCTACTGGCAAGTGCTGGGACATGGGGCCGAGATCTAAGCAAGAGTGAGACCACGAGAGATCATGGGAATGGGGAATGGGCAATGGGAGGTACTGAGAATTCTGAGCTGGGGTCTGCCAAGTTGGGAGTTGTGTGTCGCATGGATCATTTCTGATGGTGATATGGAAGACAGCTTAGAGGGGGTCAAAAACTAGAGTCAAAGTCCAAATGAGCCATAACAAGGATCTATACCAAGAGCACAGTCCATTGGGTCAGGAGGAAAGAGAGAGAGAGGACAGAGAGGTGGATGACACAGGGAAGGTGGTGGGGATACAAAGTACAAGGAGGAGAGGGGGTGGGCAAGCAGGAGAATTCCATTTCAGCATGTGAAGGGCCCGTGGGATGGTCAGGTAGAAATGCCTCATACAAGTGAGCCTGAAGCTCAGAGAAGAGCTGGGCTGGGGAAATTATAGCCTGTCACTGAATTCATAGATAGGACGTGCCAGTGAGACAGCACAGAGTAAGATAAAAAAGGGCCAAAATCAAAGCCCTGAATACATCAATGTTAATGGGGTATCCTAAAAAGATAAACCCACGGGAAAAACAGAAAATGAGCAGCCACCAAGGCAAGAAGAAATTTGGGAAATAGTGTATTAAGTGGAAGAAACTTGGGCTTTGGACACAAAGATTGGAGTCCAAATCCTCACTCCATCTCTTATAGCCGTATGGCCTTGGAGGAGCTTCCAAGACCCTCTAACCTGGATTTCTTTACTTGGTCCCAGAGGTGTCTGCCTTTCACAACAGTGTGAAGGTGACAGACCCTATCTATAAGCAGATAGAGGACACGGTAGGCACAAAGTGAGGCATGGCTGTAGTTATGCAGACTGTGCCAAGCCTAAACCAAGGACAGAGTTTCACAGAAAAAAACAGGCAATAGTGCCAAGGGCCTGAGAGACGTCCAGTAAGATGAAAGACAGGAGACAATGAGGTCTTGGAGATTTTGGCAAGAGCAGCTGTCATGAAGGCAGAATCCAGGCTGCTGTGGCTAAGTGTTCAGTCACAATGACGTGGAGACTGGGAATCCAGACTGCTCTTTCTGGAACTTTGGCTGTAAAAGGAAGGAGGGGTTTGGATCTAGAGTTAAGAGTGGGGCCAAAGTGGACTCGAGGTTTGGGGTCTTTTGTTTGTTTGCTAAGATGGGAGGGGACTTCAGCATTGTTATATTCCGAGGAAAACGGACTGTAAAGGAATGAAAGGCTGTATGTGGAGGAAAAGATGATCTGCTGAGAAATCAAGAGAATATGGGATTAATAGCACATACAGTCATATCAGCCCTGGATAAGAAGGGAGCGACTCCTTTGTCAGGGCTGGGAATGGGTCAGGGATGGGTGGTACTCCACAAACTGCAGCTTTTCTTATTTTTTCCCCCCATTACTTTGGAAACAAATATAACACATGTTGGAAGAGGAACAAACTCCCCCTGGCTTATTTCATTCCAGTCTTTTTCCTTAAAGAATTGATATCAGGGGCCGGCTG
>PVKH010015930.1:0-15907 GCA_004027955.1 Chaetophractus vellerosus
GATTTTGATGATTGTACTTATGAACCTTTTCTTGTGAAATTGAAACTTAGCCTAGTATTATACATTACCTAAGTGTTACCCTCTGAAAGCCTCCTTGTTGCTGAAATGTGGCCTCTCTCTAAGCCAAACTCAGAATATAAACACACTACCATGTTGTTCATTCATATTTTTACATAAAATATTGGGTTAAATTGCTTAGGTAGCTGGCAATGGTTTTCTCTTCTTTCTTTATTATCTACTCTGAGTAAGCATCTTCACTGTAAGCAATGGTTTGTGTGTAGGGGAGAATTAATGACATTCTTTACTTTATCATGGTATGATATATGCAAATAATCTAGGCCCCTACCTCATCCACTCTCAAATCAAAATAAAAATATTTCCCTCTGCATCTCCTAATTCATCCTAAGCAGAACCCTTTACAGATTATTTCTCCTGCCCCAATGAATGGTCAAATAACCAAATTAAAAATCAGTGCATCCAAATCTTATTATATTTCAGTGTTGTTTCTATTATAACATACTGCCTTTCTTTCAATGAAATGGATAGATTGGAAAATTAAATGGATATCAGATATGTCATTTTCTAAGGACTTAAAAGAAACTCCTGATAACAAAATTCTGACTTCTACAAAACACGTTTGTACCTTAGAATAAATATTTCCTTTTTAAGTACATGACTGTTTGTTGCAGAAAGGAAATTTTAAGTACATGACTGTTTGCAGCAGGAATAAAAGAAAGAAAGAAGTCCAATAAAGTACAATATCCATCCATTATAATAATATTCTGTAGTTGGCTCCTGAGGGAGTGCCTTGTAGCAGATAATAGGAGTCTGTAAGGGTACAGGTATGTTCCTTTGGCACATAGTATCTAACCCAAAATGTAAACAACGTAGCACATATGAAATTTGAATACTAATTGGTGAAGTCCCATGCCACCTGGGAGAATTTGAGGTCAGGCTATTGCCCTCGTCCCAGACTCAATTTTGGGTGTCTCTGTCAAAAGCTAAAATCTTACTAGGCCGTGATATCGTGAGGCAATGTGTTTACATGAATTTTGGAAGAAATACTAAATATCTGTTGGGCCCATCTTTTATTCAATACCAACAATCACTTACATTTCTTTAGCTCTCTGATTTACCAGGGTCTGCATCATCCACGATCTTATTTGAGCCTCATAATAGCCCTGTGAGATAATAAAAACTGAGAGTGTCAAATCCTTTCTATTGAAAAGGAAAAGAAATAACTAGAGAAATGAAGTGATTTGGCCAAAGTTACATAATTAGAGAGCATTGAAGCAATAATTGAGACTGAGATCTACGAATTCCCAGTTCAATATTCTCTCCAGAGCACAGTGAATGATAACTCATCAAACCCCAAAGTATACATGCATCAAGAGTGAAAACAATCCAATAATGCCTTACAACTTTTAGTTGCCCTCTCAAACTTCTTTGTGGCCACAATAAGCCTCAAGTTATTTTTATTCCTTTTCTCCTTTCCCACTGCCATGAATTGAAAAGCTGCATTTCTCTCTGCCAACAGAGAAGTAAGACATTCCCAACACTTACTTGTGATGTATTCAGCCTAGGGCTTGTACCTAAGCACCAGGAAACATGGCTCTGTCTTTCAGCAAGACAGCAGGTGCCATCTTTCATCTCACTCTACTTGTCCAAAAGCCTAGGAACTAGAGCTCAAGAATGAAAGTACCGAAGAAATGTAATCTCTCTTCCTATTTTCCATCACCACTGGCTACAGTTTTCTGATTCATTTCAATCTCTTTGACGTATATAAAGGAATAGGAAGTTTAACAAGACACACAGTAGTAGTAGTAGAGCAGCAGGTGCTTTTAAGCTTTATGATTTGTGCTGGCTTGGCATTTCCCAAAGGCATGCCTTTGGGGATCAAAATACCATAAAGCCTGTATCCTCCACAGGGAAATCAGATGACTGAGCAGAGCAGACATTTCAAAGGCTCATAATATCATTTTGGAAAAATAGAAGTTTCTCATGAAACTCTAAATCTGGTTTAACACTTTTGACAAGTCATTCAAACCCTACATTATAATTTCAGAATTCTTAGGAATTGCAGTTGGTTTTAACATTTCCGGGTAAATAAAATGTTGTCTTACAACATGGAGCAGCAAATCACCATTTAAAAAAACAGTGTTTAGCAATAAACCTGGGACTTCGTGAAGATTGTTTTTCTATTTACATGTTTGCTGTGTGACAAAATCAATCATAAAGCCATAGTTCCCAATGGCAGAAAATGCAGGCTTGGTATTTATCCAACTATGAATACCATCTTGAATTCTAATTCACTGACTATAGCATCAGGGCATTTCTTCTTTCAAGGAAGCTTATCAGACAAAAAAATAGTAAGTGAAAACAAGAAAGAGAGTCAGTGGTACCTAAATTATATTTTCATGGGCTGTTCCAATTCTTAAATTATATTATTTTGTGAAATGAAAGATGTTATATGGAGGGATATACGGTGTTAGGAAAAAATAACCTGTACTTTAAAGCACGTTACTTGATTTCAAATTCTTCATCATCAAGTAATTGTGTGATCTTTAGCAGGTCAAAATACATATTCGATTTCTATTGTCTCCATCTGAAAAGTGATAATTTAAACCAATTTGATTATAATCTAAAATCCTGAAAAAGTTCCTGTAAAAACCAAATGAGACAGTAGATATGAAAGGCTCTTCGATATTGTAAAGTGCTCTTCAGTGTGTGGAAACCCCCCCGCCCCCCAAGGCTTTGAAGGATTAGAACTTCAGGACCTAAAGAGAAAGGTGGGAAGAGTAGTGGAATTTCAGGATGATTAAACAACATGAGCCTGTATGCTCAAAATTGTGAAAGTAAAGTTTCCTGTGGAAATGGCAAATAGTCCCATGATAGGAATGCTATGTCAAGTGTGATGAAGTGGCAGATTGAAATGATTAGTGGCAAACCAAAGGATAAGTTGGTGACAGATCATGTAGAACCTCAGATATTTTACTAATCCCAGCCAACCCCAAACTTTTCTATTGTTGAAACCCAGAGTCACTTTCCAGAGCCTTCTTTGTAACAGGCCCAGGGCATCATCAGAACACTTCCAGAGCACCTGCTAACACACAGCTGATTTTATTCCATTCTAGGCTGACTGAAGCTGCATTCCCTACCCCTTTAAGAGACAAAGAGTGAAAGTCCTAGCATAATCTCAAGCAGGCACATGACAATGTTCTTTTTCTTTTAACAAAGAATGTTATACAAACATTACCTACTCAATTAAAATCTATATTTGATCAGAGTGGGAAAAGTATAGATTATAATAAATTAAAACATTAAAACCCTTAAAATAAAGGTTAAGGAAACCTCCCTAGGTTAAACATCTTACTAAATAAAGATGAGATGCTGACTGGCAGCAAAGCAACAAGGAATAGTAATAGGAAGAAACTCAGCCATAAATACTAAACACAATATTGTGACCAGTGGCAGAAAAGATGACTAGAAACTAATCAAATTATTTCCCTGCATTGCATATATATTACGAATAATGCAATTTTCTCACATATATTAATCACAGTAATTTATGTTAGCACTTTTCATAAGTAATCCATAAATCTCAATGAATTAATACTGTAAAACTTAACAAAAAATAACACAATAAAGTCTACTCTTTACTCATTATCCCAGTTGGATACTATGTTCTTGGTCAGGGAGCTTTCTTATTTGATTGCTTTCCTCTAGACAGAGACTAAAGAATCCAAGTTGCTTCCTTCTTAAGGCTCTACCATTTAGTGGCTTCAAGGTCACCGTGTCCTCATCTAAAAGGTAGACAGGTGAAGAATATGAGAATGTGGAAGATTGTGCACTTCACACTTAAATAGTTCAGACCTGATGCAGGGTCATACACGAGCCAATCATATCTGCTGAGAAGTATGGAAAAGGGGGCATCTGTTTTTTTCATGGGTGGCTCTCCTAGAGTTTGAGCATGATCAGTTATAAACAGCAAGTGGTGAAAATGGAATTTTCCTACAACATTACCTTGGTATGACAGAATTATTTTGTTACCCCCCTATGTGTTTCCTGACCACATTGCTCCTAGATATTTAGCTTTTAAGCATCATCCTTAGTCCATACAGGCTTTCTTGTGCTACCTAAAAGGATTCCAAATAAACCTCTTTCTGCTAAAACTAGTCAAGTGAGTTATGTTATCTGTTACTAAGAACCTTGGCTGATATATGTCTGAAATGGAGAAATATCATAAATAGTGTGATTTAGGAAAGGAAGTATTTTTGAGCCATGGAATGTTCTATAAATGTTTAAATCAAATTCAAATTTTGTAGAACTTAAATCTCAATTATTATAGCCAATAAAATGGGGTACATGGTCAAGATGCAAAAATCAATAGTGTTTCTAAATGCTAGTAATGAGCAATCTGAAGAAGAAATAAAAAATTAAAAATTCCTTTTCCAATAGCAACTAAAAGAATGAAATTTCTAATACATCTAACCAAGGATATAAGGGACTTGTACACAGAAAACTAGAAGATATTGCTGAAATAAATTGAAGAAGACCTAAATAAATGGAAAGACATTCCATGCTCATGGATTAGAAGATATTGTCAATTCTACCCAAAGTAATTTATAGATTCAACATAATCTCAATCAAAATTATAACAACCTTTTCCACAGAAAGGGAAAAGTCAATCATCAAATTGATATAGAAGGGTAAAGGGCCCCAAATAGCCAAAAACTTCTTGAAAAAGAATAAAGTTGGAGGACTCAAACTTTCTGATCCTATAACTTATTCCAAGACCATAGTTACCAAAACAGCATGGTGTTGGCACAAGAATAGGTATGTAGACCAATGGAATCAAATCAAGACTTCAGAAATCAACCATCATGTTTATGGCCAACAGAATTTTGACAAGGGTTCCAAGTCTACTCAATGGTGAAGTGATAGTCTCTTCCACAGATGATGCTGCAAAAACTGGATGGACATGTGCAAAAAAATGAAGGTAGATCCCTACCTCATACTATACACACAAATCAACTCAAAATGGATCATAGACATAAATATAAGAATCAGAATTATAAAACTCCTAAAAGAAAGCATAAAGAAACATCTTAAGGATCTTGTAGTAGGCAATGATTTCATAGACTTTGCAACCAAAGCACAAGCAATGAAAGAAAAAAAAAAAAAACAGATAAATGGGACCTCATCCAAACTAAAAAGTTTTGTTCCTCAAATGACTTTATCATGGAAGGGGACAAAGACAACGTACTCAAAGACAACCTCTGATAAGGGTATAATATCCAGAATAAAGAAATCCTACAAGTCAACAATAAAAAGATAAACAACCCATTTTAAAATGGACAAAATACTTGAATAGACATTTCTCAGAAGATAGACAACTGGCCAAAAACCACGTGAAAAGATGCTCAACATGACTTGCTATTAGGGAAATGCAAGCCAAAACCACAATGAGATACCATTTATGCCCACTGGAATGGCTACTACTGAAAAAAAAAACAGGCATTAGAAAGTGTTGGAGAGGATGCAAAGAAATAAGAATTCTCATTCATTGTTGGTGGCAATATAAAATGTGCAGTAACTGTAGAAGACAGTTTTGCAGTTCCTCAGAAAGTTCACTATTGAATATGATCTGGCAATCCCACTTTGGCATATACCCAAAAGATTAGAAAAGATTTGAAAGCAGAGCCCAAACAGATATTTGAACTCTAATGTTTACAGTGGCATTACTCATAGCTTCCAAAAGATGGAAGGAAGCCAAGTGTCCATCAACCAATGAATGCATAAACAATATGTGGTATATACATGCAATGGAATATTATTCAGCCCTAAAAAGGAATACAGTCATATACATGCAACAACACGGAGAACCTGGAAGACATCATGTTGAGTGAAATAAGTCAGGCACAAAAGGACAAACATTGTATGAACTCACTCATGTGAAATAGTTAGAATAAGCAAACTCACAGAGTCAGAATTTGGGCTATAGCTTACCAGGGGATGGAATGAGGGTAGAAAATGAGGATTTAATGCTTAAATTGTATTGTATTTCTATTTAGATTGATTGTAGTGTTTTGGTAATGAATGGTGGTGGTGGTAGCACAACATTGTGAACGTAATTAACAGCACTGAATTATATATGTGAATTTGGTTAAAAGGGGACAATTTTAGATTATATATATGTTACTAGGATGAAACTTTTTAAAAAAATCATAGGACTGTAAAACACAAACAGTTAACCCTATTGTAAAGGATGGACTATACGTACAGTTATAAAAATGTTCTTTTGTGAATTGTAACAAATGTACCACACCAAAACTAGGTGCTAATAACAGAGTGGTGTATGGGAACACTATATTTTCTTCATAATTTTCCAGTAAATTTTAAATTTCACAATTAAAAAAAAAGGTAAGGGACAAAAGGCCAACCTCATTCCAAACAAAAATCGTTTGGGGGATGCAATGTTCAATCCCTTACGAATCACAGATTCAGAGTTTTTGCTAATAACTTCCAACTATTATTCCCTTTATCTTCTAGCGTTCATCTCCCTCCACCCCCGGATACAGGCTATAAAAGAAAATCAAATTTCATTGTATCTCAGCTAGATTTTATCATTAATGATTTATTTGGAATTCTGACTCCAAATTTTTATTTTGTTTTTATTCATAAAATGATATAGCTGGAAAGAGCCTTAGAGATCACTAATTCAACTTCCTCCAATTATACAAACATTGAGCCCCAGAGAAGGAATGTGAATTGTCTGTTGTCACACATATTTGGTAACGCTTAGATCAAAATCTCAATTGCTTGATTTCTATTGCAGTAAATTTTCAAATGGCCCCCTCAAGTCAGAAGTCTCTCAGTTGGCATTGCTCTATAATTCCCAATTATCTATCTCACATTATAATCTATATTCTCTGAGAAGCACAGACCTAACGTTAATAATTAATACTATGTAATTACTTCTGTGTTAAAAAGTTGTTATCTTTTCTGGTAACTTTATTCTGTTAATAACTCCATGAGTTTACCCATTATATTTAGTTCATAATAGCACAATCTCACAGTACTTGTCCTTTTGTATCTGGCCTGATTCATTCTGATTGTCCTCCAGGTTCATCCATGTTGTCATATGGATTTCATTTCTGCTTACAGCTGCATTATATTTCATCGTGTGTGTACAGCACAATTTGTCTATCCATTTATCAGTTGATGTACACCTGAATTGGTTCCATCTTTTGGCAATTGTGAATAACACCCCTATGACCATCAGTGTGCAGATGTCTGTTCGTGACACTGCTCTCAGTTCTTTAGGGTATATACCTAGTAGTAGAAAATAGAATGAAGGTTAATCTGTGCAGAAATGCTAAAAAGGTTGTTTGTAAATCTTTGAAAATGAATAGAAATGGGAAAAACACATTGTGTTAGCCAGCCAAAGGGGTGCTGATGCAAAGTACTGAAATCTGTTGACTTTTATAAAGGGTGTTTATTTGGGGTAGAAGCTTATAGTCACAAGGCCGTAAAGAGTCCAACTCAAGGTACAATAAGAAGTACTTTCTTACTCAAAGTCATTTGCAACGTGTGATGTCTGTGAGGATTCAGCCTTCCTTCTTCCTCTTATGACTCCATAGTCCCAGGTTCTTCTGATCTCAGCTGTAGGCTGCCATGAGGCTCGTCTCTCTCCCTGGGCTCATTTCTTTCCGGGCTCAGCTACTCTGTTCTCTTCACAAGGTCAGCTGTAGACTATCAGGCTCATCTAGCTTCCTGGGGCCTCTGCTATGTCTAATGAGCTGACTCTCTTCCTTTGTGTTCTTCTCTGTGTCTACTTCCATGTGAGAGTCTGTTTTTATCAGCCCAAGGGACTGGGACTCAAAGCTGAGTTGCACACTAATGATGTGGTTGAATCAAAAGCCCTAATCTTAACATAATTTAATCAGATGTCTCAGCTGAATCTAATACAAAGAGTATTATGCCCAGAGAAACAGACCAGTTTACAAGCATAATCAATAACTCTTGAAATGCATAAATAATATCAAACTTCCACATGCATCATAGTGTTTGTAACTAGCAGAGCTATTATATGGGTTTGACAGTGGTTGAAAGGGCAAGTCTAAGGATTAGTATATTACTAGAAGGAAAGCTTAAAAATGTAACAAAGGATTGTATAACACAGTGAAACCTCATACGAAATACAAATATGGGTATTACTGCATATATAAGACTGCTTATACAAAATATAAATACAAATAAAGTAGAGAGATGGAAACAGAATAGCAGGTATGTATGGTAGGGGAAGCATAGAGAGATTGAGAGGTGATGAGTGTTTGTTTTTTGTTTATTATTATTATTATTGGAATAATGAAAATGCTCTAATAATGACTGAAGTGATAAATGCATAACTATGTGATTATACCAGATACCACTGATTGTATACTTTGGATGGATTTATGCTTTATTAATATGTATCAATAAAATTGATTTCTTAAAAAATGTTAGGGATATGGGGGATAAAAAAAAAGTTATGTCAAATAGTTGGTAAAATATAACACTCTCAAGAGCTTACCTTACTTGAACTCAGGTTGTTATTATTCTGGAGTCTGAATTTCCCTTACCCTATCAAACTCCCCTCTTCAAATGCTTTTTTTTTTTCCTTGCACTCTCATTGTCATAATTAAATGTATTGTCAGTATGAAGAAACAAGTTACCCCACTAAATTAATTAGCCCCATAATAAGTTTGTAAAACATATTTAATTTATTCCTAAGAGTGACTTTGGTTATACTTTGCTGACAGGCATCAGGGTCTACCACGCATAGCTAATTCCAGAGATATATTAATTATCCTATTTAAGTAGCATGCCCAGATACATCAATATTCCTTTCCTCAGAAAATTACCATTCAGGGAAGCTATTTATTAGTGCAAATTTTCTCAGAACATGAATTACTGCCCTGGTCTCATGTATTGGTAATTGAATGATAAAACTAACCATATTTAAATATAAATCAAGTAATGGAGGTAATAGAGCTGACTACTTTTAAATGTTATTAGAGATCTTCAGAATAACAAAAATCAAAAGACAGATTAATGATTAACAACAGCCAGTGATATGTCTAGAAATTCGGTGTCATGTGCCCAGTTTCATTGTACTCTCTGCCCCCAAAAGCGTTTTTTATGCACAAAACACTTTCTTCAAATGAAATATGCTACAAATCCCAGTATATAAAAGAGTAAATGTAAGGTGTCTTTGATTGAAGTGCCTGCTTGACAAGAAACCTCTCCACTGTCCCCTTATGCTTGGAGGAACAAAGAGGGCTCCAAAGCTTAGTTTGAAGGGACAAGAAACTTGAGATTAAAAGCCATTTTAGAGATAATCTTATCTAGACTTTTCAAAAAATAAAATAAAATAATAAGGAACCCAGTGTAAATGAAGGCCAAGTACAAATAAGCACACCTTCACTAGTGATGGTGGCACCCCTTCCTGGGACCCTCTCTGACTTTAAGGATATTCCAGGAGACCACGTGCTCCAGACTAATTCAGCTTTATTAATGACTGCTTGAAACATTTGGATACATGCCCTAATGTATTTGGCATTTATATTGAAACATTAATAATTTAGGGCTTCATCTCATTATTTATCCATTTCTAAGTATTTACTGAGAAGTGGAATGAGACTTTAGAGTATTAGGAAAACATCAGATGTGCACAGAGACTTAATGGACTTTTAATTCCAACTATATGACTGCTAGAAAAGTAACTGTAGCTCCTTGAATGGTAGATGTTAAATACCAGAAAGAAATTATCAATGGAACGTCTCATGTTCCTGGGCTGATTAATCTAATCCATTGCATTATGTTTAAAAGGTATTTCCCAATTGATAATTTTTACTGAAGTCCAACAAGTCCTTGTAACCATTTAGGCAATCATCAGCTTGAATGTCTTGGTGAACCTTCTGGTGGTTTTGGATTCATGTGCCACAGCCACATAGAAATGCAAAGAGTCCTTCCACATAGTTCATCATGACTTTCATCTGGAGCCACTTCACCCTCCTCTTCATGATTACTTCTGTCCATTACTTGCTTAAGAACTCAGACATCTCTCTAAAGCAATGTAGGAGCTTTGTATTAATACTAACGGGACTCATTATCAAGCTGCCTTGACTGTTGGTTCACATGCCCTAAATCTAGTACAAAAGCCCCTTCCTGGTTCAAGAACACTAAATCCTTAATCTGCTTCCCTGTGTCTTGGTCTCTGTGATAAACGTCCTCATTTCCAAACACTACCTTAGGGGTTTGGATCATGTATGGGGACTATTCTCTAAACATGGTCAATGTCTATGGCTAGATAACTCTGGGAAGAAAAATCCTCGGCATCATGTTCTTACAAGGAAAAAATGAAAGCTATGCTGTTCTGGCAGAGAACTTAAACTGAAATCTAACCATTCATTCAATGTAATAATCCAACCAGTATCTGTTGAATTCCAATTAGACGTCAAGCATTGTTCGAGGCACTTTGGACACAGTGTTAACAAAGCAGAACAAAAAGAGTGGTCTAGATCCAGGGAATTATGGATATTCATAGAAGGTTTTACCCTCCAAGGTGCAGGTCATCTGGACCCATCTTGGACAGTTCTTAGAGCATGGTTTGCCTGTGTGTGTACCTATGCCCTATTTCTAGAGCTTAGTCAAAAGGAGAGACAAATTTGGATAAATCAAATTTCTATTCCAACACCATTTTCTCAGAAATATCTTTTTATTTAAAATAAACCATCACTCCCTATCCCTTTACCCTCCTTATGTTCTTTATAACTCATATTATCCCCTGACCTTATTCTCTTTATCTGTTCTCTATATCCTACTTATTGTTTAAGCCCCATTTTAATATATGTTTCATGAGGACTTAGACTTAATCTGTTTTGTTAATATATAACATTTGTTAATGTTGTATATTTTTCACATCTTTAAATATCTCATAATTATAAAAATGACACTTTTATAACTGAATGTTACTGAAAGAAGGCCAAATTGGTGAAAAAGGGACCACAGTGACATCATTTCCAACATAAACAATGAGAAAAACACACAAGTAATATTAAACAACAGCTTTCAAGACACTGGACTTTAGGCAGCACAGGACATTGATTCTTGAGAGAAAAGAAAACAAATGAGGAGTGCTCTACAGTTGTCTCTAGCTTACTGCCTAGGAAGAATGTCCAGGTCATGTTGTCACGGTGGGGAAGGGGCTTGACAAAGCTTGGCGATTCCCTGAGTTGAGGAGACAGATCAGAGGGCCCAGGGATACTAAGGTGCCTAGGCAGAGCACTGGAGAGGAAAGATAAGAACAAAGAGAGAGCCTAGGATATCTGTACAGTTCCCCTTAAGTCTTTATCAGAGTACTGATAACCCATGTTTAAGAAAATTATCTGATGCTGGCCAAAGAACCATCTGAAAAAAGCAAATGTTCATCAGCAGATGAATGGATGAATAACATATGGTATGCCCATACAAAAGAATAGTCTTAGCAGGAAAAAAAGGTATGAACTATTAAAACATGCTATAACATGGATGAATCTATAAATAATTATGCTGAGTAAAATAAAAGAGACAAAAAGCACTCATACTGTATAATTCATTTACATAATATTCTGGAAAACACAAACTAATATATAGTGACAGAAAGAAGATCAGAATTTGCTGGAGTTGGGCAAGGCAGGTGAGGAAGGGTATGAAGAAACTTTGGGGGTGATGGATGTGCTCATTATATTGATTGTGATGACAGTTTCATGGGTTGTATATATATATATGTATACATAAATATATATACTTATACATGTCAAAGTTTATTAAGTTCTAATCTTTAAAGTGGTTCAGATTTTTAAAAATTCAGTTTTAACTAAATAAAGCAGTTTTTAAGAAGTGGGGAACACTGAAAATCTGTGTTCTACCTAAGATATTATCAACAAAGAGAAAAAGGATATTAGACATTGTTTAATTAAGGAAAGTCACAGGAAAAAATAATGGCCTATTCTGTTGATATTCTTTTTTAGTTCAATTGATTCCATAAATTAGTTATAGCTACAGGTAACTTCACAATACGCTTAGAATAAAGTTCTTACTTCATAAGACAGTATTCAAAATGCCCATTATCTGATCCAGCCTATGCCTCTAGCCTGTCTCCCTTCAGACATTGCACTGCATCACTACTGTGCGTTCATACTCAGCATTTTTATATATTTTTTATTGAAGTATATCATTCATATATGACATGCATAAACAATAAGTGCATAGTAAAGATTGTGAACTTACAAAATAAGCATACATAACATCATACAGGGGCCCCATACATCATCCCTCCACCAACACTTTACATTGTTGTGAAACATTTGTTACAAACCATGAAAGAGTATCGTCAAAATATCACGACTAACTATAGTCCCTATCTTACATTTGGTGTATTTTTTCCCCAACCCACCCTATTTTTCAAAAATATATTGTATTACAGAGGTTGTGAACTGGCAAAAAAATCATACACACATGTAGAATTCCCATACAACACCTTTTCACCAACACACCACACTGTGCTGGAACATTTGTTACAGATTATGAGATAATATCACCAACCATGGTTCATAGTATACATTTGCACACTTTTTTCATACACCTCCATTATCAACACAGTACATCTTTGGCATTGATGCAAGAATATTATAGTACTTCTGTTAACCACAGTCTATAGGATGCACCAACTGTAGTTTTCCCATGCTTCTCCACATTCCCACCACTCTGCAATAGTGTGTACATCTACTCTAGCTCACAGAAGGACACTCTTGCATTTGTACCCTCAATCACAATTCTCATCCACCTCTGGGTTCACTGTGTTATTCAGTACCTAGATTATTCTCTAGCTTTCTTTCAATTGACATTTACTTCCTCAGACTACCCTTTTCAGCCACAATCCCATTTATAAACCAGTTGCTACTCACTATAATGTGTTACCATCAACTCTATCCATTTCCACACTTTTACAGTCAAGTTAATTAAAGCTTCTACATACATTAAGCATCAACAGTTCTTCTCAACCCTCCTCTTATCCCCTAATAACCTATTCTCTAAGTTTTAACTTCATGTGTTTATTCTTCATATTTAGTTCATATTAATGAGACCATGCAATGTTTGTCCTTTTGTGTCTGGCTTACATCGCTTAGTATAATGTCTTCAAGACTCATCCATGTTATCACATGTGTCCCAATTTCATTTCTTCTTGCTGCAGCATAGTATTCCATTGTATGTATATATCACATTTTGTTTATCCATTCATTGGTTGACGGACACTTGGGTTGTTTCCATCTTTTGGCAATTGTGAATAACGCCACTATGAACATCGGTGTGCAGATGTCTGTTTGTGTCATAGTATTTAGTTCTTCTGGATATATTCCTAGTAGAGTAACTGCCGGATCATATGGCAGTTCTATATTTAGTTTCTTGAGGAACCGCCAAACTGTCTTCCACAGAGGCTGCACCATTTTACACTCCCACCAACAGTGAAGGAGTGTTCCTATTTCTCCACATCCTCTCCAGCAATTATTGTTGACTGCTTTTTTAATAATGGCCATTCTATGTGGTGTTAGATGATATTTCATTGTTGTTTTAATTTGCATTTCCCTAATAGCTAGTGACATTTTTTTAAAGATTTATTTTTTATTTATTATGTATCCCCCCCTTTCTGCTTGTTCTTGCTGTGTTCATTTTTGTGTTCTTCTGAGTCTGCTTGTCTCCCCCAGCTGTGGCAACCCGCCAAGTCAGCTCACCATGCAGCAGCTTGCCCTGCCCACAGTGGCTTGCCTTCTTGAGGCGGTCTGCCTGCTCGAGGAGGTCCCAGGAACCAAACCCAGGGCCTCCCATGTGGTAAACTGTAGCCCTACCAATTGAGCTACAGCCGGTTCCTACTAGTGACATTTTTTCATGGTCTTTTTGGCCATTTGTATTTCCTCTTTGGAGAAATGTCTATTTAAATCTTTTGCCCATTTTTTTAATTGTATTGCTTGCTCTTTTATTGTTGAGTTGTATGATCTTTTTATATAGAATGGAAAACAAACCCTTATCGGATATGTGGTTTCCAAATATTTTCTCCCATTTAATGGGCTGTCTTTTCACCTTCTTGATAAAGTCCTTTGAATCACAGAAGTGTTTAAGATTGAGGAGGTTCCATTTATCCATGTTTACTTTCATTGTTCATGCTTTTGGTGTAAGGTTTAAGAATCCACCACCTACCACCACGTCTTGAAGATGTTTCCCTACATTTTCTTTTAGGAGCTTTATTTCATTTGCTTTTATATTTAGGTCTTTGATTCATTTTGAGTTAATTTTTGTATAAGGTGTGAGATAGGGGTCTTCTTTCTTTCTTCTGGCTCTGGATATCCAGTTCTCCCAGCACCATTTGTTGAATAAAGTGTTCTTTCCCAGCTGGGTGGGTTTGACAGGCTTGTCAAGTCACTTGGCCATAGATGTGAGGGTCTGTTTCTGAACCATCAATTTGGTTCCACTGGTCTATGTGTCTATCTTTATGCCAGTACCATGCTGTTTTTACCTCTGTAGCTAGGTAATACGATTTAAAGTCTGGAAGTGAGAGTCTTCCAACTTCACTTTTCCTTTTTAAGATGTTTCTGGCTATTCAGGGCCTCTTACCCTTCCAGATAAATTTGATAATTGTGTTTTCCATTTGTTTAAAAACTGTTGGTGGAATTTTTATTGGGATTGCATTGAATCTGTATATCAATTTGGGAAGAATTGATATCTTAATGATATTTAGTCTTCCAATCCATGAGCATGGAATGTTCTTCCAATTATTTAGGTCTTTTTAAATTTCTTTTAGCAATGCAATATAGTTTTCTGAATACAAGTGCTTTGCATCCTTGGTTGAGTTTATTCCTAAATATTTGATTCTTTTAGTTGCTATTGTAAATGGAATTTTTTTCCTGACTTCCCCCTCAGATTGCATATTACTGGTGTATTGAAACACCACTGATTTTTGCATATTGATCTTGTATCCTGACACTGTACTGAAATCATTTATTAGCTCTAGCAGCTTTGTTATAGAGTTTTCAGGGATTTCTAAATCTGCAATCACCATCATCTGTGAATAGGGAAAGCTTTAATTCTTCATTTCCAATTTGGATGCCGTTTATTTCTTTTTCTTTCCTGATTGCTCTAGCTAGAACCTCTAGCAATATATTGAACAAGAGTGGTGACAATAGGCATCCTCGTCTTGTCCCTGATCTCAGTGGGAAAGCTTTCCATCTTTCACCATTGTGTACAATGTTAGCTGTGGGTTTTTCATATATGGTCTTTACCATGTTGAGAAAGTTTCCTTCAATTCCTATTTTTTGTAGTATTTTTCTCAAGAAAGGATGCTGTATTTTGTCAAATGCCTTTTCTGTGTCAATTGATAAGATAATGTGATTTTTCTTCTTTGATTAGTTAATGTGGTGTGTTATGATGATTGATTTTCTTGTGTTGAACCAGCCCTGCATGCCTGGTATAAAACCCACTTGATCATGATGAATAATTCTTTTTTTTTTTAATTAATTATTTATTTATTTTTTATATATCTATATACATTTTTAGGATACATTGATTACATAAATGTTACACAGAGACTCCAGGAGTACCCATATGCCACCCCCCCACCCCTCCCACAACCCCCCACATGCACATACCTCAGTGTGGCATAATGCCTCTGATAGATAAACACATTTTGGGGCTTTGCCATCAGCCATAGACCACAGTTCAGGCCATAGACAACCCTCTCTCCCTTACAGTTCCAAATGATACTTGATCATACAAACTGAACTACATCCTCCATTGTAGCATCATCCATAACAATTCCCAGGTCCCCCCC
>PVKH010015931.1:0-15903 GCA_004027955.1 Chaetophractus vellerosus
TATCACTCTTTTCTTTAGATTAAATTCATTCTGATTCCAAGGCCCATGGTGGGGAAAGTGATTTCTCAGTCACTCTAGGATATCACACAAAGGAAAGGGCCTCCACTCTCCCGTGTTTACTGCTAAACTCTTCGTGGTCAAACCAGCACGGCCTCCTGAAGTTCAGCATGTCTGTGCTTTGTGCCCCACACAAGGCATTGGGATCTGGTCTCCCCAGACCTCAATCTCCTCCTCCCTCGCCTCATGCTGCCACTGACAGGTTGATGGGGTCCCAACCCCTGTACCCCAGGACCCACCTCCCCTGAGCCCCTTTCCAGTCTGGGGGAATTTACTTTCTCTCTCCACTCTCAAAAGAAAACCACCCCTCATGCCAGGACATAGAGCATTCTCTCTTCTAGAGACAGACTTTTACAAAGATCCTGAGAGGAGACTCAACTTCAAGTTGCTTCAGTTTTCTGCCAGGCAAGGAATTACAATCCCTGCTCTGCTTGAAATGCCAAAGAAGAAAGAATGACAATGAGCAGGCCACAGGTTTAATAGCTCAAAGAAGATTATTGTGCCACACGTGCCTCCCAAACCAAACATCAGAAAGGATGCCTTGGCTTTAGCTGTAGATAACCACATCTCCAGCAGAAGTACCCCCAGCACCTCCCAACACCAGGGGGCTGCCAGGACCTTTCCCTGCTTGCTTACCATGAGGTCCCTGCTCTCCCAAACCACTGTCCTAGCAGTCCCTTCACGTTGGGAGAGGTGGGGAATACCATGTATTTCAGGCACAAAAGAAATCTGCCATTTCAAAGAACAGTAGGGAACTCATTCTCCAAAGAATGGGAATTGGGGTCCCTAGATTGGTGTGTTCTGCAACAAGGAAAAACCTCCAATAAAGTTTTTTTCAAAAGCTTAATCTCACATTGGGATCTCACTGTCCTCATGAAGAGTCAAGAATTCTGGAGATTCCCAGATACCATTTCAATAAGGGCCACTGAATGGCCTGACTTCACATGCCAAAGACTGAAGTCTTACACTTAGAGGAATAGCTTCTACTCTGTCATTCAATGTGTTGACCAGCTTGTCTGCAAGCCTTACATGGAAAGAGTGAATACTGACTTCTCAGAGTTAAGATTGATAGCATGGCTCTAACAGTGAATTTCAAAAGTCCAGAGTATGCGCTGTGGTTATAATGAAAATAAGTGGACAATCTTTGAAGAAGCAGTGGCACTGGCAAGACACTCACATGCTGGCCTCACAGGTACCTTCTTATTTTTTCCAGAGGGAAGGATGACAGACAAGATGTTGTTTTGGGCCAGCAAAGAAAAGGTGTGGCTAAAGGTAAGATCATTTGTTAATTATTGATACAAAACTGCTCTAACTGCTACAGCTTGACTTGGACATTTATAAGCAGCACCTCCTCTAAGTTCCCCCCACTCACGCTATATGATCATTTTCATCAGTCCCACTTGCCGCGGTGCTTTGTAATGCTGTGTGGCTTTTGGGCAGCCACCATATCACAGATACCCCCACACCAGTAGTCCATGATTGGCATTCACTGACTATGGAGAATGAATTTTTCCCCACGCTTTCAGAATATTGAAGGAGACAGATAAAGTGCAGAGAGATTTTTCTAGAGATTATGTTTTCTCGTTAGTAAGCTCAAAAAGCAGAGCACTTCCCTCCCCACCTGCAAATGGCGGGAACCAGCTACCCTGAGAGATTTGAGACCTGGATCCCCACCTTCTAAAATCACAGGCTCTACCTCATAACAACAGTGAGTCTGTGGCTGCTAAGACCGTCAAGCAAGCCCACATGGCGCAAAGATCTCCGGAAGCTCTCGGGTCAGGGATGCTGTGGCCACAGGAACACCAAGTCCTCCACAGCGTGGGGGGCTCCAGCGTGATGGGGTGGCAACTGCTGCCAACAACCCAGGGTGTGAGAGTTTGTTCTTGAAGGAAAATTTTCAAGGGCACTTTAAGGAAGAGGGAAAAAATGACTTAAGGCATGTCGGAAACTCCAGCTGGGACAAACACATCAATTGCTCTAAACTTGGCAATTTTCAAGTAATGAGTAACCAAAAGATATCTCAAAGCAAGAAAAGTGTTATCACAAAGAGATATTACCAAAAAATAGGGGGGGGTCACCTGATAAATTCTTACCAAATACACTTTTTCCCTAAACTATGCCCCACAACAAACAAAAAGTTCCTTATTTAAAAATGGCTAGAAAGTGTTGGATATGAACATTGCTCAATTACCTAAAGAAATAGAAATCTTTTTTAAAAAAATACTCTTGATTAGAAAGCTAAGAGGCCATAAATAATCTGGTATTAGGGAAAATACTATAATCCTGGCAGTATATTTTATACCAGTAGTTTTAAACTACATAGGCACAAAGAGTTAATCATAAACATATGGAACAGAAACAACAACCTATCAATTACTATCCCTTCTAAAAAATTATTACTTTTAAAGAGAAATACAGAAGACTTTCCTAGGCTATAACCATATCTAGCAACCGTATCTGGTAGACCAAATAATTTAACCTGGTAATCTGGTACAACCTCCTCTTCTCCTTTCTCACATCTTCAGGGCACAATGGAAAACACACTTCCAGACAAATCCCATCAGCGTGATTGTTCTTTACTCAGTTCACTCCCTGTCCATCCATACATTCAGTGTCAATCCCACTGTTCACTTGTGGAAAGCACACTGTGCACATTCAGGCCAAGTCCCCCTGTGTGCTGTGTCTCCTAACCCGACTGAATGCTGCTGTAGGCACTGACCCCATCTTTTATTTCTTTTGCATCCCTTCCTTCCCCACCTGCCAACTCCTACAGTGCTCTGCAAGCAGCAAGTTCAATAATACCTCTTGATTTGACAAAGAAAACCACCTGTGCTTCCACACCAGCTTTTGCCCCCACAGCAAGAAGGGCTGGCAGCAGCCTGGGGACGAGGACCGAGTCCTTTACCTCACCTCCAAAAAAGGACATCTTCACGAGTGCCTATTGAAGAAGCACAGCGTGTAACGACAATGCCCTTATTTTCCAGGTCCCTCTATTCGCCCATCTAGTACTCTAATAATTCTTTCCTTTCTGCCCTTCAAAAATGCAAGTCTATAGACAAGAGGAAGAAAAAGGAGCGTTGCAAAAAAAAGAAACCCAAGAAGAAGTCAACTGGGTTGAGCTCACTCACTGTCCCTGAACTTTTAAACACTGGATATCACTCCTGACTGCAACTTTGGGTTAAAATGAGGCACATGGACAATCCCACTCTAGCATAAAAGCTCTGATTTTCTAGGCTACCCTAAGCAAGGGGCTGTTTTAACCACACCAAACTAAAAGCCACCCCAACCCCTTCAAATGTCTAATTGTTCTGACTGCCCAAGACCTAAGGCTTTAAAAGTCTTTCATCTATACTATAAATTTAGAAACAACATTTTGTTAAGAAAAAAACACATCTTAGTGGTGATTTTGTTACATAATCTGCCAGTTTTTCATCCAAGCCCACAAAGAAAGCAGCAGCAGTAATTAAATTTACATCCTTAGATGTCCTTAAGTATCAGAATAAATTTCTAAAATCAGAAGGTAATGGTCCCTTAACAATTCAAAACAGTGCCCATCTGATTAGAGGTTTTCCAGGAGTACAAAATGAGCACCCCCCCATTTCTCAGCAGGGCATATACCTATTATAAAATCACTTAATAAACCTGTGTTTATCATTTTTTCAAAATCTTTGTTTCACTATCCTTTTAATTACCACAGAAGATCTCTACAGTAATATTGACAGAGGCTCTCACAGAATCATCCTCACTGCTAAGAGCTTGGGTATAAACTATTCTGATGGAGCCTTTGCCGCCTCTTTAACAAAGCAAACTGCACTAATTGCACAACTCAGCTCTAACCCTCCTGTAAGAGGGGGATATAGAGGAGGACGGAAAAAGACAGGTAGCTCACAGCGTAATGAATACAGATATCTTTTCATTGGAGTGATACAGCCATCCTTCCTCAAATTCTGTGACTCGGGTTCAGAAAAGAAAAATGTTCCTAGAAGCACATTTAAGTGTAAGGTCCCCATTGGAATGAGGACATGTGGCAATTATTTAAAATCTCATCTATAAACTTTTAATCTGAGTTATTGCTATTATCTGAGTTAAACTTAAAAAAAAAAAAGCATGGGAAAATTTAATGTCCACTGGTGCAGAGAAGAAAGGCTATGCAAATTAGGACATCATTTGTTCTGCAAAAAAAAAATGGTATACAAGAAAAACATTTTGGACAAATAGCCCTTAGTTTTAATTATTACTATGAATAGCATTTGGTTTATTTTAAAAGGCATTCTCATGGGTCTCTCAAGTGACCACCTTCTACCTTAAAATCCTGAGCCTTCATTGACCTACCCCAGGAGAAATGAACTGGAAAGGAGAAGGAGATATTTTGCTTTGGGTTAAAATTGTCTGCCCCCATATGTGAAGGTGTCCTGGACATCTATGAAGGTGTCCTAAAGACAAAATCACTGCCATGTCTCCAGGTGGACCCCCAGAGCCACCACAGGAAGGGGAGTGGATACTGAGTGAGCTGAAGGCACTTTCCCCTGGCCTCCAGCTCACCAGTTCCCTAAGTCAGAACACCTGGGAGTGCAGGGCCTTGCTCAAACAGGTACGCAGATGTTGAGAATTAACAGCAGAGGATTACCTGAGCCAGTCACTCACCCTACCCCCAGGAGCTGCTGTGTTGCTCCAACGCTATAGAGGAGAAAGACAAAAGACCTGAGCCCTGGCATCCCAAATGAAACTCACTCATGGTAGAAACCAAAGGCCTGGTCTCTGGTTCCCACCCTGGCCCCAGTATTCACTTCGCCTTTCTGGGTAAAAGAGGGTAAAAAGCAGCCTTTGACCTTTCAAATCCAAACTTCTATCATCTTCACCATTTCTAGCACTATTATCCCATTCCTAGGACTATATCATCCCATTCTGGGGGCTAAATAGACTTTTGTGGGTTGATCTGGAAACCAAATCACCGCTTAAAATTACCTCTCTAAGAGAGCCCATACTCCAAATTACCAAAAAAAAAAAAACTGACTTCCTAACAAACTAACGAAATAGCTTGCCAATAACTTAGGTTAGAGCACACTGATAAAAAGTAACCTCTACTGATAGATTCCGGTTTAATTTTGAAAACAGCCTTTAGCCCACTTCCAGGGCTGGGCATCTAGGGTACAGAACAGAAAAGGAGTAAAGATCACACAAAGCTTTAAAACGAAAGAATGATTTTTAAAAATCAGAAGTTCTTGGTCTAGGACATAGGAATGACAGCCTTGTGTCATGTAGCCCAAGGAGAGTAATTCTGGACAGCAAGCAAAAAAACAAACAACAACAACAAAAACACCAAGTCTGTCCCGTTAGCAGCCTATGGTGAAAAAGCAGATTCAGCCACTGATCTTAGGATTCATAGATGGATCCAAGGAAGAAAGATCCTATTCTGCAGTCAGAATCTCCAGACGCAAGGGCAAAAACGCATTCTTTATAATTCCACCTAGAACAATAAGTACTGGTGTTAAAAGGTATTACTTTTTTGAAAGACTATTCAACAGACCATGATACCACATTTCCTGAAGGACACCCCGAGTGTTAAGGCCCTAAATGTGCCCTGTACTGAGAATGGGGCCTCATTCCACACCCTCTTTCCCCTGCTGGCCAATCCAGGCTTTCCTTAGAAGATGTATTCTAAAAGTGAAACGTCATGTTCAAGAGCTCTCAGAAGCCTGGGCACTTGAATGCCTGAATAACACAACTGGATGCTACTTCATCAAGGGCAACACAAAAGTGACCTTATTATCCAGAGTGAAAACCCTTTGTAGGAATTCGGAGGTAGGAAACAGTGCCCTCAACATTTATGAGTGGTGGCTGACAGCAGCGTACCAAACATTTAAAAAGATGAATAAAGGCGGAACATGTAAGTAAACCATAAGTTTGCTATATGTGTAAGTCAGCACAGCCTGAAAGGAGGAATCCATGATTAAGTGTCCTTGTGAAATATTCCTTCCAAGAATATGTTCCCGTTCACAAATCAGAACACAGCACAATTGATCAAGTTTGCCAAAAGAAAAAAAATATGAACAGTTCCATAAACTACACATTGATGAAAACTGAGTTACTATTTCTATAGTGAGAAGTAAATGAAACTGGAGTGGAGTTCAAAGGACCTCTTATTTCATCACAGATGAAGATCAGGTAAGCTAGTCTCTTGCCCAGCAAGGAGCCAAAGCAAGCTTCTCAGACCTCCCAACTCTCACGTCAACACCCTTCTACGACTGATGAAACTGCCAGAATTCCTGAAACCCATTTTCACTTTCAGAAAGCATTTTGATCCATAGAACTAATGAGTATTACCAGTATTTCTGGTAATATTTTAGGCTAGTTGTCAATATTTCATCAGAAATTAAAATGATTTGATCAAAGATACAAGTGTGATTGTAATGAATAACCAAAGCGTACCTTAGCAGAACACAATTTCCAAAGCCAACAGGAAAATAAGAATTGGTTTATAGTCAAAGCCCTTCATTTTGTAGAAACCCAATCACTCTATTAACTGCTGATGATCCAGGGGTTCTTAACCAGGGGTCTGTAAGCTTGAATTGAAATTAAAAAAAAAAAAACACTATTCTTGTGGGGACATGTTGGTGTGGGTATGATATATTATTAAATAATACACAGTACACTGTGGACTTAGTAAGGTCTGTGGTTTTCACCTGACCGGCAAAGGGGTCCATGGGACAAAAAAGGTTAAGAACCCCTGAAACCCAGGATCATAGCTTTAAACCTTAGCAGTCTCCTTAAAAGTCCTGCAGACAGAACACTTCATCATAACTAGCAGGCCAAATGCGCAGGGACCCATCTGCTAAGTGGCATGTCATTCATTCACCAACCGTTCATTTATTGTCTGCCACTTCATACAAGGCTCTTGGATGCAGAGATAACCAAGAGGTTGAGACCTTAAGGAATTCCGTGTTCCTCGAATGGTCTCCATAAACCTGCTCTTCTCACACCCCCCAAATCCTGACACACACACACATACCCTTCCTATCAATAGCTTGGTCACTGAAATTTTAAAAAGAATGTGACAGACCACTTTGGCTGGAAGATTGTAGTAAACCCTTTGTTAAACAGAATGTTTGTGGTAAAACCCTCTTTTGGTTACCTGCATTATATGACTAACTGAAGTTTCATTTGAAAGCTCTTTTTGTTCTCTTGTCACTTATTTTCTTTCTGCAATATCATAGTACATATTCCTGCCTTATTTTGTGCTGAACAAGCTAGATTTAAAAAAAAATTATTGGACATCTTGTAGTGGTTTAGGGCTCTCACTTTGGGCATCAATCATCTTTGAAAACTATTGAAGGCATAAAAACTAAGAAGAGCTAGAAAGTACATATAAAATTGTGTGTGCTGTTAATGAAAGTAGATATCTTGATTTTTTTTCAATTTTAAAAGTTGATCACAAAACAAGTTATGTTTTCTCAAGCTTAGACTACATTATTTTTGTTCTTGCACTGTGCAAGTTCTCATATGTACTGTTAAAATTTGTAGAGTACTTAAGTTTGCATAACCTTTTCTCATATTATAGCAACTGCTTTCACAGATAATTGTTTACATGTTCTCCCTCTCTCTCTCCCACTGGCTTGTGAGCTCCTCAGGGTGAACAATGTCTTCTCAACTTGACATCCCTTAATGGGAAGAGTGCATGGTACATAGCGGATTATGATGATAATAATAAATTGAACAAATTGCACCATTCTGACAGCATTCTAAGTGCTTTACATGTATTTACTCATTTAAATTTTACAAAAGTCATTTGGAAATTAAATTGATAATTAAATTGTTCCACACTACCACCTTCCAATGGCTCCTTCTCAAGAATCAAGCATCTGGGTCTACCCTTTTCCCTGGAGAAATTCTCCCCTCTTTGGCTGCACCTATGTGAGTATCCTCAAAACTGGCCTTTGAAAATATGAAGACCAGGCTGAGGGCTCAGATTATTTCATTTAAGCTACCCTGGCTAAAACTATGCAAGTGACAACACAAACTGTGTTTGTGATTTATGTAAGAGTTGGACATAATGGAACTGATTTATTCATAAAGAACCTATTTATGAAATTAATCATTTAACCTGTATACACAACATGAATTTTCATCACAACTGCATTCCATTTCACTGTCTACAAGTAGTCTGGCTAGTTATGATTGCCCTAAGAAGCGATATTAAACTTGTGACTTTTGTGAATGTAAATATCAATGACAGTGGACAGCAACATGAGATTTTAACCTCCATTTTTAGCCCAACTTTGTTTTCCTACCATTAGTAAGGTCCCAGGGCCCTTCCTGTATTGCAAAAGATGCATCTCTTTCAGTATGTAGAAATGCCTGGAAAGACAAATGTTAAGACCAGACGTCCTTGATACAATACTATTATTTTTCAAATAAACATACACAAAGTCTTAGCCAGAAGAGAACTACACAACTAACTTCATAACTTATTTAAAAAGCAACTGACAAAGTTCTAAGGTTGAGGTCAAAAGAACCACATCTGATGTTGGTTGTTAATATATACTCATCTACCAGAACTAAATGGGATGCACTTGTGAGCTTACCATCCACTGAAAATACAGCTAAATTACAAAGTCAAGAACATTAAAATCAAATTTTCATTTTCCACATGATAGCCTATGAAATGAGTTAAGAAAAGATGGCCAATATGTCAGTGTTTCTATCCTCCCTCCCACCTGCCTCATCCCCACCCCCTCCTCCCAATATCAGCACAAAGCACTTAGGACTATAAGGTCCAGTGGAAATAAGTACCATAATCAAAATTATACTGACTGTATCCAAGAGAAGAATTGATGGGCTAGGAAAAGAGTACAGGCCTATGGTACAAAATTCTAAATTGTCTCACAGAAGCACATGTCTACTTATGACTTCATATCATTAAATGAGCAGTGACTGTTTTTCATTAAGAGAAGGTAGAGGATCCATCAGAAATTTCACAGACGTTCTATACTCTTAAATATGATTTCAATGTACGCGTACCGCTGACCACGGTCCTGAACAAACATTTCACACTTCGGGCGCGGTTTTCTCTGCTAACTCGGGAAGCACAGGTGACTCCTAGCCAATCCTTCGCAGGAATTCTGAGCCAGGTGAGAGAGAAGGAAAAAGAATGGAAGAGAAACAAATGTACAGAAGCTGTTGGAGAAAGGCTTCTACTTAGTCATATTTTATGTTATGCATTAATATAAAACAACATTACCAGAGAAGAAGGCACAGACAAAATATCGGACACATGAAAGAGAACAAGAATCTATGAACTAAATGTTGCCAAGTCATGTAAATATCAACCTGAGCATGTTCCTAGGGCAGAGCACCGGGTAGGCGGAGAGAAGTTAACTGCAGTCAAAAGTGCTCCTAGATCATTTGTATAATTTGTATTTTTGTCTTAAAAATTGAAATGTTAACACTATCCCAAAGGGACAAAACAGAAATTTTTCTGGATTAATTTACATACATGAGTTCTTGCATTTTAAAAGGTCTATCATACTTGTAACAGTTATAATATTTTCCCTCTGAGAATTTGGAATGGCTCCTGGACCACCTCCCTCACTCCACACCCCCCACCCCCCAATGCTTATAGGAACCAAAGTTGGCTTCTAGATAATCACTTGATTTCCTTCTTACTCCCTTCTCAGCTCACAATCACCACCTAGGAAGCTTAAAGTACACAGTCATCCTAGCAACTCTGACTAAAACCCTGGGGGCCGCTAGTAATTTAAAACATGTTCACAGAGTCTTTTAGGATATTATTTAATAAATGTTCACTAAGGTCAGGTTCCATGAAAAAGTGCATTAATAGAAGGGTTAATGAACCACACGCCATAAAGCTTTGCTGTTCTTACATCATAAGAAATGCTCTGTCCATGAAATTAGAAGTGATAAGAATGTTACACAGTCAAGAACATTAAAATCAAATTTTGATCTACTCAGGAATGCCAGGGACCAAAACACCATGCTGGTAGCATAGGCCACTGCAGATGGGGCCTGACGACTCCTGCTTATTCCTGGCTAAGGCACTGGTATTCTGCACAAACCAGTTTTCCCATATACCGTAATGGAGAGCTTACTGTGTGCCCGGTGTCTACACGCTGGGTACACTACATAAAACATCTCATTAACTCTCATAACTCTCTGCAAGAAGTACTGGCATCCCCATTTGACAGATGAGGAGACAGGCTCAGCATTAAAAGCCTGCCCAACGCAGCACAGCCTATCCGTGGCCGACCCAGCCTCAGAGGTCCGTACCCTCAGGCACGAAAGACCCTGACCCCAATGCAAGCCCTTTCCAGGAAACACTACAGAATGTAAAAACTTGATTATAAATGACATAGGGTGTCTTTCACCTAAAAAGAGCAATCATGTCCTCTAAGATGCAAATGCGCATGCTTGCACGCACATGCCAGGCCACCGAGTTACTGGACCCTACTCATTGTGAGGAATACTTTACAAGGATTCCTTCTATGGTTTGTCATTGTTGCAACACGCATTCGTAGCTCTTCTCACCCATCCTCACAGGGACAAACTGAAAGGAAACTGGACTCATGCACTGTATCTACTGAGTGTCAGTTAGCCTGCTCTAAAACAATGGCAAAATATAAATATTTGACCTCTCCTGGATTTACCTCAGACTAGAGTTGGAAAGGGTAGAGGCCTTAGTTCTTTGAGGCTGACCGTTATTCTCCTGCTCACCCCATAGGTCTCAGATCAAAGATCACTACCTGAGAGGGGCGGTTCTTAATTCCCAGACTAAATGAGTTACCTAGTAGATCATACACTCCCTCACAGCCTGTTCTCCTGCATCAGCCACACTTGAAGCCAATTAATAAATAATCATAAGCATAATTACTCTCTCCCCCACTGGACTGTAAGCTTCACGAAGTCCAAACTATCTCTGTCATGTCCACCTTCAATACCCAGGACGATGCCCCACACAGAGATGGAGGTCAGCATATACTGGGTGACACGAATTTCTTGATCTCATGGCTCTGATTCAAGTAGTGAGCTGAAAAGTAGATTAAATAATCAATATGCCAAGATTTATGCATGACCTTTTTCAAATTTTGTAGCAGCTGTGATTTATAAAGTGTAAACTCAGTGAAAAGCTTTGCTGAATTCATGATTGCTTTTTGCCATTTATTCTAACCAATGAACACTAGAAATTCATCTACTGTACTACGATCAGATAGGTGCCCACACACACACACACACACACACACACAATGATGTTAAATGCAGTCCTGATACTCATATTCTATTTCCTAGAAGAGTTTAAAGATATCCCATAATGATGCTTATTTTTAATATAGGAAACTGTTTCCCAATTTTACCAATAAAGTCCCTTAGTGTATCAAAGTCTAAACTGGCTGCTGTACATTGCGTTTAAAATCCTTTTTAATTCTAAGGCCGTTTCTGCCATTCTAAGAATCCCTGAAAGTTTCAAGTGCTAATATACACAGTAAAAAGTAGGGATAATACACGAATCATTTCAAAGGTGTTCTAAGTGGATCCTCAGTCATTTTACTTTATTCAAATTTTACTTGGAAAAACTGCATGTGAGAATCTTCACCGTGATCCATAAGGCTTTCCCTGTTGAGAGAGCTGGAGGTCTGAGCATCATAATTCACAACAAAATAAATAAATACGCACACAGTCACCCGTCAATTAAATTTACAGCTATTTTCAAAGATGTTGCTTCTTCTCATTCAGTCAACATGTATTTACTGAGTCCTTCCTACTATATGAGAGACACGGTGCTAAGCAAAGACAAAATTCCTGCTCTTGAAGAAGTCACCATCAAACACTTACAAAACAGCATAGGTGTTCATTAGGGTAACACAGGTACTTTGTGAAGGGAAAGGCAGTGAGCCTAACGGCAATTCTCAGAAATGCTGTGTGGGGAACATTCCTCTACTCTAGATCCTCTAGATCATCTTCACCACCAAAAATGCTGCGCACGACCCCTGGACATGCACAGACCCCAAAGGCACAGATGGGGAACGAGCAGGGGGGCCACATGCAGTTTATTTAAACAAAAAGTCATACCCCATCTCTAACTCTTGCATGTTTGGTATTAAGTACATCAAGACTAGAATCAATGCTGTGTTCAACCAAAGTACTATTTTTAAAACACCAAAAGCTTAAGGGGCTGATTTAAGTGCACGAGACTCTGTAAATTTATATAAATTTATGCAAATATTGACAAGAAGATAAAATAGGAAATTGGTCAAAGGCTATTGACATTACTAGATACATTCAAAACACTTTTAACAAGATGGCCAAAAAGCACAACAATAATATGCTAGAAATTTAAGTTTTACTGCTTTTAAAACTTGACGCAGTAACTGTAAAGAACTTTGGAAAATAATTCATGTCCCAACCTAGACCTAACAATTTTTAAATCTAAATGAACCTCTTTCCATTTAAACTCAAGTCTTTTAATGCTTTACACTCAGTGCCTTGTTATAGTATAACTCTACACTTATTGTGCCTCCAACCTGATATGAATAAAACTGTTTCCCAGCTTATGCTAATAAAAGTGGAATAAACTGACCAGACACAGCCTCAAGTCCTCTGAAAGTAGATAGCATACAAATTATACATAAATAAAACAATAGGCCAGACCAAGCTTGTACTCCCATTTCACAAATCTCATCACAAATGAACTTAACAAATTCGTATTTACTTAGCACTCAATGCTATATACATGTCAGATCCTGTGCTAGGATTACGTTAGATGGTGTGTATAAAATGTTTAACAACTCTTTTACTATTATTCCCATTTAAGAGGTAAGAAAATCGGGGTTTACAGAAGTTGAATGGTCCATGATTCCATGCCTAAAGTGGCAGAGCTAGAAATCAAACCCAGATCTTTCCACTAAACTGAGTGTTCCTAAGCCAGCATTCCTGAACTCTCTGGAATGGTATTTATAATTGTACGCATTTTCTAAGGAAAGGGTCTAGAGTTTTCATTAGATCCACAAAGAGGCCCAAAAGGTTAAGAACCATTGCACCATAGCATCGCCAGTGTAAGAACCAGAAAATTGGCTTAAACTGGACTTAAATTCTTTCACCAAGACTATCACTTCTCTCCTCCAGTGTGTGTGGGGAGAAGGAGGCGGAAGGTAAGGGACTCCACATTTTTAGTTTCTCTTCAAAATTCTCAGAGCAGTTTAGGATTTCTACTCTCTGACAGTTTCCAGCATTCCCTGCCACAAGTAAAGATACACAATAAATGACAATACTGTATCAATTTACATCCAGTTCTGAGGTTTCACAAAAACTGACCAACATTAATCATTCCACCTTTCAAAATGTGTTTCAACCAATGCGTCCTCCCCACATTGCCTGTGAAATAAGCTACCATTATCATATTTTCCCTTCCAGGAAAGTAAAACACTGTCACTCTGAGGCCAGGCAATAAATCAGTTATGGGATTAGGATCAAAGGTGAGAAGACCCTCTTCCTCCCTGTGATCTGCAAGGTCAGCCACTTACCATGGACCACCCTCTGAGCTAAAAGGAAAACTGAGCTATTCTATCACCTTCTCCACCGAAGACAACATTAAATTAGGACCTAGTGGTACATCAATAAGTTAGGGTATACTCACAGCTTCCCAGTGGGGTGTGCTCTAGACATCGAGGCAGATGTCACTGAGCAACACCTGGCCCATGCCTGGCATCCTCAAAGGGAGATGTAGCCAGCTGGTACAGTATAGTGTCCGGGCATCCCTGTGCCTAGCCTCAGCTCTCTGGTGGATATGGCATTAGGGTAATCCCAGCATTCCACCACTGAGGAAATAGTTCCAGGATCAAGCTGGAACTTTAGGCCCATCTTAATTTCCTGATGAGAAACAGAGTGTTAGAGTGGAAAGCAACTTCAGAGTGAAGTTAATTGGTTCAAACCCCTCATTTTAGGGATTATAGAAATGGAACCTCAGTGGAGTGAAATGACTCGTCCAAAGTCTCAAAAACTCAGGAGCAGAGACAGTTCTAGAAAGCTTGAATCGAGACACCTGTCTGGGGTGCAATCCTGCTAAGCATTCAGGAATTGGTCCTGATTACTGCCAGAGGCTTGGGCATCCACCAAGCTAAGGTCTGTTCCATCTCTGCCATGCTGGGACTTGCCTCCTCTAACCTTGAGCCAGATCCAGTCTTTGCCTCCAGGGTTGTGTCACAGGGGCTACTGCCAGAGCACTGGTCTCAGCTTGCTTCTTCTGAGGGACAAAGTCAATTACTTAAGAAAGCTAACCTCATCAGAAGTGTGGAAAATACCACTCTGGCACCAGGGAACTCTGGACTGAGGCTTGTTAGGGTGCTATTTATGGCCCAGCCTAATCAAGATGACTTCTCCCAAATGAAACGTCCAAAGCAAACAATCCTAAAGACATAAAGAACCTTCAGCTTCCTACTGTCCTCCAAAGACTGAGAAAAGCCTGAGATAGCCGGGAGAACACCATAGCCATATGTTCTGTGTGTCAGGACGTGATCGACAAGTTTTGGACAAACATCCTTTCAGGAAACCGGGACAGGCAGTCTCCCAAACAAGGTGCAGCGTTCCCGATTAGGTTTTGGTGACCAGCACGCATCCAGTCACCCTGAAACAAGTCGGAATGGGAGCTGCAGGCGCGCACGTCCGCGCCACCCGCCGAACGCGGAGAGTCACCCACCCTGCGGAAACCCGCCAAAACCATCCGCCCGTAATCCCAAAGGGTCGGAGCCACCCAAACCCTGCTGCGCAACTTCGCGGGTACCGCTTTCTCCCGCTCCCAAGCCCAAAAACACCACTTCTTCCCAACCACACGCCTCCTAGGTCCTAGCGCTTCAGTGGGAAGCTACGCTCACTTCGGAGAATAAGATCTTAGTTGCGGAGATATGCGAGGCGTCCAGATCACATTCATTCACAGTTGACGGAGACAGACGGAGACACTGAGTTTGCACTTTTGACTTTTTAAAAGCACACTATCACAAACACATATAGGCACAAACACACGGAGATGACAGCCACGGGCAAGTGAGTGTCCCAGAAGGAGTCTCCCGTCGTTACCCCGCGCCCCGGCCAGCGCGCTGGAGGGTCCCTCCCCATCTTCCTGTCCCGTAGTGCCCCCTCCCCACCGTCCGCGCGCAGGGTGGAGAGCTGGGGCCGCCCGGCAGCCGGAACCAGGAGGGGACAAAGTGGGGAAGGCGGGGCCCACCTCCTCGTCCTGCTCCTCCTGGGACGCGCTGCTGCCCCCGGGCGCCGGCGGCGCGGCTCCTCCGGCGGGTGGCTGCGGCGGCGCCGCGGCTCCGCGCTCCGGCACTCTGCGCGCGGGAACCCACACGGCCGGCGGGCGGACACTGAGGGCGCCGCCCGGCGGCGGCAGCTGCTGCTCGCGGGAGAGACCACCGGGCTCCCCTTCCTCCGACAGAGTTTCTGAGCCCGAGGACGACTCGGCCGAAGAAGCGCCCGGCGACGACACGGCGGCCGCCGCAGGGGCTGGGGTCCGGGCATCGTGGCCGCTGCGGCTGCGGGGCACCGGCTCCGGCGCCTCCGAAACTTTCTCCCCCATTTCCCTTTCGTGCCTAAAGTGCAGCCGAAGGGGCAGCGCGGGCGCGGCGCGCGCTAAGCGCCTCCGGGGGAGCCGCGGGCGGCTCCGCTTCAGCTCGCTCTCGCTGCCGCTCCCGGGCTGCAGAGAGCCCCGCCGGCGACTACATGGCCGCGGCGGGGCCGCAGGAGCCCGCCGCTAAGTTAGCAGCCGCCGGGGTCCGCTGGCCGACAGGGGCTCCCGCGCGTGGGGACATGACGGCTGGGGTCTGCGCTCGGAGCTCCTCC
>PVKH010015932.1:0-15908 GCA_004027955.1 Chaetophractus vellerosus
CCAGGAATGAAGTTGCCAGGTGGCATTTGAAACGAGATGGGACTTGTTAATCCAGGGTTAGATAAGGTAACTGTGCAAACACCTCATGGTAAATCTAACAGGGCACGGGTGGGTATTGCCTCTGAATCTGAGGTTACTCCCGGTTATGCAACGCTAGCTAATCTCGATGTGTGGCCGAGTGTGGAATCACATTTTGATCTTTGAAACTTTATTCCTGCCTTTAACATCGTTTGTCTGTCGTAGACGCCGGATTAGAATATAAATCCGTCTCATCCAAGTGCCTCTCCAGGAAAGTACAAGGTGCTTAGTATCCAAGACAAGGTTGCTATCAATTTGTTTAGGAAAGTAAAAGTTGTGGCAACACTATCGTATTCCCTAATTAACTGGCCGCTAATCAAGTTGGCCTCTACTGAAACATCTCTAGTTGACGCAAGTGATGGTAGTGAACTGATGGAATCTGACAATTGAGGCTCTGGCAGAATTAGTCCCCTTGACAATTGAAGAAGAGATTATTATCAAAGAAGAGGACAGTACAGGGGCTTCAAAAGAACATGTCTTGAATAGCAAAGATTAAGAGGGGCCTTTAGACAAAATTGATGACTCTTTCTAATATATCTGCAAAAGTGAAACTCTTTATGCTGCAAAAGTCAAAAATGAATTAAAGGATATTGGGTCATGGTCCATGATTTTGTCCAAAAAAAGTGTTCCCAAAACATGTCAGCAGAATTTATTCTTGCTTTGTTCTAGTGATTAGGGCAGAGTTGCAATTATAACTTAAAATTTGGTAAATGTAAAATAATATATATCTAGTTTCATAGTTTATTAATTTTTAAGATGATATTTTATTATACACACACCCCACCTCACCCTGCATTCTTTACTATGGAATATGGTGTTATTTTAAAGTGGGTTTACTTACCTGGCTTCTTCCTAGTGGTGTTATCTCTAGAATAACCAGGATATCACCTCTCGGCAACCAGTGACTTTCGTAGAGGTAAGAATGTGTCAAATGCTCTGATTTCAGTTAGCACGGCTTCTTATTTTCATTTAGCGTGGCCAAAAATTCATCTTTTCTAATAAAAGCAAGTTGGTACCCTTATTATTTTATCTGCCATTTCCTGACATATCTGTTACAAATTTGAAACCTTTGGAAACAAATCCGTATTGAAGATGCTCACCTGTGTTTGAGAGAGAACTGCTCGAACCAGCAGAAAACATGTGGTCAAAACTCTCACAATCTTATGCGAATTTGCTATAGACTGTGCTCTGGGAGTTCCATAGGAACCTCCAATCGAAAGGACTAATTTGCCCAACAATCAGACCTTCCTTGTCTACCTGCACACTAGGGCCCAGTTCGTGATGGAAGTGACTCTTTCCCTTTTCAGCTTTACCTGATCTTCAGTATTTGGTTATGCAGATCCTATCCCAGAAAGGGGTGGGGACAGGATACTAGAAGTTAGGATGCAGTGAGAATCAGTTCAGTGTCTTGATCACCTTCTTGAAATATAAGAAGTTGATGGAGTGATGCTTTTTCTGTGATTTTATCATGTAAGACAGTAGAGAGGCCAGTAGGAGCCTCTGAGCTCTGCTTGTTTGCCTAGGAGAAGAGAAGCCTGGTCAACTTCTTTCTTCAGAAACTCCCTAAAGAGGTCTTTAAGCTGGTACCATAAATTGGATAGCGGTGAAATTTGAAGGTCCCCAAATTCTCAGGTCCTTCACCCTTCCAATGGCCAGGGAAAAGGTCCACTTCCTTAGCTGATTCACAAAATCCTTTGAGCTCTTTTTCCTTCTCAGCCTCACCTCTTGTGTTCCTGCCCAGGGCATTCCCCATGTCCACCTGGGTCAGAGAGACCCACTCCTAGCTCCTTCAAAAGTTATTCTCCCACCTCTGAGCCCTTGCCATGCTAATCTTCCGCTGATGCACGCCGCCCCAGCTCTTGCCTTTCCGACTTGTTCTGGCCACCAACCTGCCTTGACCCTCGTTTCCCCTCTCATGACCCCAGGGCCTTTGTCCCTCCCCAGTAGGCACTGTGCTCCTGGAGACCAGGGCGTGGGCCTTTCGTCTCAATTCAGGCTGTGCATGCTGGTTTTACTCGAGAGCCCGTGGCTGAGAGTCTTCATAAAGTGGAATTTCTTTGCCCGAAATTATTTTGATTAACATAAAAATTTTGAAAAATACAGGAAATTTAAAAAAAAAATCTGAAATCTACCCTTTGTAGCACTGTTGGAAATAGCTACATTACCTCTTGCTATGTTTCCTTCTATTTTTTTTTTTTTTTACAATTCTATGTTTTTTTTTCCTTCACTGATTTGAGAGATTAGTATGCACATACAAATTGTATCCTGCCTTTATACGGAGTAGAATTTTTTAAAAGTCCTGGATCGTTGGCTGAGAGTCCTTAGGATCTTGCATTTTTGTCTCCCTTTTGCTCTAGGTGTCACAACCTTAAATGTAAAAATAAACTTTAAGGACACAGGATCTCATGCAGCTCTCAAGCAAATAATGATTCTTCTCCTTTCCATTTCTAACTCGGTGCTTGTATCATGCATTCTGGTTATTTTCTAGCTCTTATATTTTAAATTTCTCTTGAAATATTATTAAGATGTATATGTAAGTGGGTATGTGACTGTATACACAGATAACACACATATTTCAGTAGAAAGCATTATCAAATTATAGAGTTAGCGTGGACCCTGAAGAAAATCCAGTCCAGCCTGGTTTGTTATATGCAAGAGGAGAGAAGTTAGGGATGTCCCTGAGTCCTGAGGCAGAATATGGCCTGGTACTCTTTCCCCTACACCTCAGACTCCCTGGTTCTTTATTAATTAAGGACAATTGCTTTTCCCCCACTTTTGTGCGAAGGCAAGGTTTCACTTTAGTAATGTTTTTCTCTCTTTTCTACTACTTACTCCTGCTCCTTGTGAATTTATCTACTTGGATGTTTAATAGGCATATAAAATGTTCTCACCCTCCATGGAAGAAGGACTGTGCGTTCTTTAGCCATAGTTAGAAGTCACCACCAGAACCAGTTTAAACATGGTCAGCTCAATAAATGACGGGTTCTCATTAGCACACATGCTTCTGAAAGCCAACCAGGAAGCCACAGTCACGTTCCAGGAGCCGCATTTCCACAGTTAAACATCAAGCAGCCCCCAAACGCTCCCGCTTGTGAAAGCTCACCCAGCCCTGCTCCGAGAGACCGTGCCTCATTAGTTCAGCTGTCCTTGCTGTAAATCCATCTTTTTGTTTAAGATATTGAGTGGTGGACTCTTTTTTCTTTGGACATCTTTAACTTATGCCTAAAACAGGACTTTTGATTGTTGTCACTCCCCTCAGCTTGTGTGTCCCCCATCCGGTAACCTAGTCCAAGCTGCCATCATCTTTATTTATTTATTTATTTATTTTAAAGATTTATTTATTTTATTACATATCTCCCCTTCCCCCCGCTGCGGCGACGCGCCGAGAGTGGTCACTGTGCAGGCGCGGCTTTCCCCGCTTGTGGGCGGTCTCTGCGTCCGTTCACGGCCGGCTTTCAGATCGCAGGTGGCTGGCTGCGCTCCATCTGCAGGCGACCTGCCCTGCCCGTGGCGGCTTCTTGCCCTGCCCACAGCGGCTCCGGCCCGCCCATGGCAGCTTGCCATTCTCAAGGCGGTCTGCCCGCTAGGAGAGGTCCCCGGGAATCGAAACCGGGGCCTCCCATGTGGTATGCCGGCGCCCTATCCACTGGGCTATCCAGTCGGCCCCTGCCATCATCTTTAGCTTGGACCATTGCCACAGGCTTACGAGGCTCCCTGCTTTGGTCCCTGGTTCCTTACAATCTCCTCATCGTAGCTCCCAGCCCTTACAGATCTGGCTCCTGCTATACCTCTGACTCACTTCCCACTGCTCTGCCTTTGTCCATTTGGCTCCAGCCCCATCTTCCTTGCTGTTCTCTGAACATACCACCTTATCCCCGCCTCAGGGACGAGAACCTCGCTCTTCTCCACGTGGCTCACTCCCTCCGTTTGCTCAGATGCTGTCTTACCAGAAAACCCTTCCCTGACCATCCTAAAATGGCATCCCCACTCCTCACTAAACTCGTAACCTTGGCTGTTCTTCCCTGGTCAGAAGCCGATAGCCAGTTTTCTTTGTTTGTGTTTACGATTAGACTTCTCCCTCTAGAATGTCTGCTTTATGAGAGCAAGGCTGTGGTTTGCTCCTCTGCTCTAGCCCTGGGCTTAACAGTGGCTGGCACGTAGCAGTGAAGAGTAAATATCTGACAGCATTCTGCCTCCGAAACTCTCATCACCTACGTAGAAGGAAGACCTAGAAGACAATCCTTTCTACTCAGTAGCCTTCTGATTTTAGGAACAAGCCTGATCCAATGGGTGGACTTGGGATTGAGCATGGATTCTGTGCTAGGGATAGTAGGGGACACAGGATGGGACAAAGACCCATTCAGTCAGTAACGATCCATTAAATAGTCATTGTAATGAACTTCTTCACACAAAAATTATAGATGGCTATTTTTATGTGAATTTTCCTTCTTAAATTCTGCAAGAAAAAGTGGGCCTCATCATAGGAATTTAAGGCAATGTTTAGTTTGAAACAGGCTTGAATTCCTCTACTTTAAAATTTGAGTCATGGGTGGCAGTTTTTTGGTTGGGTTTTGTTTTATTGGAATCACCTTATTTTGCAGATACTGCTTTTTCCTCAGTGACAGCCGGAGAGAGAAGCGTGTTACCATTGGAGATCTTGCTGGTAACTTTTGGGGTTTGCATCAGCTCATGGATTAAGTAACCCCTGAGTCCTTTGAGGCCCTGGCTTCGCTTGCAGCTTCATTCTACAACGTCACAGCGTCGTGCCTGTCTTTTACATGGAACTGTCACACCACGTATTGATTTCCTACGTGACTATGCTTTCTTTTCTCAAATACTCTTTTTTCTCCAGTGCCATTTTTCCTTCCCTTTTTATATTGATGGCAGACCGTGGCGTCTGATGTTGAGAGCCATATGGCAGATGGTCACAGAAAAGGGCTGTGGGAGCTGACCCTGCTGCCATGTATTAGTTACGTGAAAGCAGTGGCAAAAGTTCAGTCATAAGAGGGGATAAATATTTGCCTGCTCATGAATTCGCTGCTGTGTGGCTGCTATATTGAGCCATATCCTCCAGGGAAACACTATCTTTGCATGCAGACACATTTTTCAGAGCTGCCTCAAAGGACCCCCGTGCCACTCTGCTGAGCTCTCCTGTTCCCATATTAGATGTACCTGAAGAGTCACTTTCCCTTTAGTCATTCCCGTGCCCAGGACATGGGAGGTGGGAGGGGGAGGGCTAGCCAGGCGCTGGACTGGGCGTCAGGCACCCAGCTCTGTCACTAATATGCAGCCTTGACGAGTCACTCAGCCCCTCCAGGCTGTAGTTGTTCCATCAGTAAAACGAGGACCCTGGTCTTTACAATCTGTCCAGTGTTACTCACTGGACTTCTTTGGTCATGCTATGTTGTGTGTTTCTAAGGCCCCAACTCTTGGCAAACAGATGTATATATCGTCTTACAGAAGATGCAATTCCCCTTGAATACCAGAGCTCCGTCCCACATCCCATGTCCTTGTGTTTAAGGGCTGGAAGCCAAGGAAGGAGCAACTGCTTGTTCAGGAGGCAGTGCACAGAGAGGAGGAGCCGGAGGACTCAGACACCAGGAATTCTATTTACATTGACAGTAGTAGAGGTCAGAATCACATACAACTATTAATAGCTTTGGGCTTCAGTCCCACAATTGCAAAACAAAACAAAACAAAAAAAATGCCATTTGCTTGGAACAGAGCTTTCAACTCTGAGACTTTTCTGAAATTCTTCATTTATCCACCTTTCATTTATTTACCTTCCTTTAAAAGTTAAAAAAAAAAAATCCATTCTGGAATCAATCTTTCCTGTCCCATCCCATCCCATCCTTTCCCTTCCCTTCCCATCCCGTCCCGTCCCGTCCTTCCCCTCCCCTCCCCTCCCCATTTATTTTGACATGAAAAAAACATTGGGAAGGGCATGGACTTTCCTCCTGAAGATTGTATATAGCTAACAAAAATATCGAGTACACACATATTTGTAGCCTCACTCATCTGTTAAAATGCCCTATGGCTTTCCTTTTTTTTCAAATATATTTTTTCTTTATTTTTAAAAGATACTTAGATTACTTAAATTGTTACATAAAAAAATATAAGCGATTCCCATATGCCCCACTCCCCAGACCTCCCACTTTCCCCCACATTAACAACTTCTTTTATTAGTGTGATACATTCATTGCAATTGATGAACACAATTTGGAGCATTGCCATTAAGCATGGACTATAGTTTACATTGTAGTTTACACTTTCTTCCACTCAATTCTGTAGGCTGTGGCAGGATATATAATGGCCTGTATCTGTCACCACGATGTCATCCAGGTCAATTCCAAGTCCTGAAAATGCCCCTATACTGCACTTCTTATTCCCTCTCCCTGACTTCAGCACCAACACTGGCCACTGTCTCCACATTAATGATATAATTTCTTCCATTGCTAGAATCACAATAAGTCTATAGTAGAAGACCAGTAAGTCTACTCTAGTCCATATTTTATTCACCAATCCTGAGGATTCTGGGAGGATGGTGATGCTCACTCCACCTCTAATTGAGAAGGAGCTTAGATCCCATGGGGCTGATGGATGGGAAAGTCTTGCTTGCTGTTGAAGACTCTCTCGGTTCCTTGGTGTAGTGGTTGTCCATTCTCACCTCACCGTCATCTGTCCTGGGTGATTCCAGTGAACTGGAGAGGAGGTGCTGCACCTCCTTCTGAGGCTCAGGGCCCAGCCAGCACATGGACAGCCCAAAGATTCAAATCTCTTGGACATACACCTACAAATTCCAGCACCAACTATAAGTTCAAACAAAAGGGTCTGAAGAGGCATGTGTAGAGAAGTTATATCTGAGTCCAACTGTGTCACACTTGGGGGCACAATCTCCAAAGTAGGGCCCACTGGCAAGGCACCAAACTCCGGAGCTATCCACCATGACTGCAGGACGTGGGTGTCTCCAGAGCCCTCAGGAGCCCCATTGTTTGGGGTAGTGTCCACTTTGGCCATAAGATCCTGCTGAGATGTGCATAAGCGTTACCTCTCTGATGACCTCCCGACTCACTTTGAAGTCTCTTAGCCATATAAACTCATTTGTCTTTACCTTTCCCCCCTTTTATTCAAGGTCTTTTTCCATTGTATCACCAGCCGGTGCTTGGTAGTAATCCCTTGGTGCCAGGGAGGCTCATCCCCGGGAGTCATGTCCCTTGCTGGGGGGTGGCATTCCTTTTATATAATGAAAAGTAATCAGTATTAAACCTTGTCAGGTTGCCAGCAGCTGTTGCAACTTGATCATTGTTTCTCTTAGATCTTTGGAGTTCTTTGCACTATGGTTTATGCTGTATGTTATCTTTAGCCAACCCCCAGCAACAGGATGCTAGTCATATGCCATCTCCCTGTTAATCAAGATGAAAAATATTTCCTCTGTAGTGTGAACCTTAGAATAACTCCATCCTTAATGTGTTTCCGTAGGTGATTGTTTTAAATTCAAAATGTATTTGAAATTTTCCCCAAAGTCGCATATGTATGTTTGCGTCAGGATAAACTGCAGTGCAGCTTGCCAGTGGGGCCTTGGATAATTCTGCCCTTATTTTCAGGAAAACTGAGTTTTTCCCCATGACAAAGGGGCCACTGACAAGGTACCTGGGCTGGAGGGTTCATGGGGTTGCTATCTGCTGGGGCAGACGTCTTGGTGATGGCAGGAAGAGTAATTCTCAGCTAAGGATGCTCTTGGCAGAGCCAGGTCTCTGCTGGAGCCTCTAATCTAGAAGGAGAACTCAAACATCTCAGGGAATACAGAGCTCCTTCCATAAGTCTTAGTAGAAGGAAGGAGTGGCAGGTGGCTTGAGGTGGTGTATTAATGAGGCAGGGATGAGATCTCTAGTGGCATTCCCCATTGATGTTCCTTCTGGCCCTGGGGAGGGTGGGTCTTATTCATTCAGGGTTGAGATATGCAGACATTTTGTGTCTGTCTTAGCTCGCGAGGTCTGCTGTGATGAATACCACAAACGGATTGGCTTAACAGCAGTAATTTATTGGCTCACAGTATGGACGCTTGAAGTCCAACATAAAAATATCAGCAAACCGTGTTTTTTCCAGTACTGTGTAGCACTCTGGTGGTGGCTGCATTTCTGCCCTGTCACATGGCAGTCTATTTTTTTTCTGTCTTTTTCTCTGTTTTTTTTTTTTCCTAACTGTCCAAGTTTCCTCTGTAAGGACTCCAGCCGTATGGATTATGGCCCACCCTGCTTCAGTTTGGCCTCACCTTAACCTTAACTCGTCTTCAAAGGTCCTAGTTAAAATGGGGCCACAGCCACAGGATGGGGACTGGGACTGGAGCATGTGTTTAGTTTCCTAGGGCTGCTATAGCAAAATACCACAAGCTGCATGACTTAAAGAAACAGACGCAGATTCTCACAGTTATGGAGGCTCGGAGTCCAAAACCAAGGTGTTGGTTCCTTCTGGAAGTTCTGAGGGAGAAACCAGCTGGCTTTTCTCCTGGCTCCTCGCGGTTGCTAGCAGTCCTTGGCGCGCCTTGGCTCGTAGACGAGTCCCTTCAGTCTCTGTCTCCATCTTCACAGGGTGTTCTCTCTGTCTTCACATGGCCTTCTTATAAGGACATGGGTCATTGCATTTAGGGCCCAACCTAATCCATTACGACACTAACTAATCACATCTATAAAGACCCTATTTCCACATAAGGTCACATGAAATCTGGGGGGGACACTAACCCAGTACAAGGACAAGCTGAGCTTCTCAGGACTAGAGAGGAGACAAAGCTGAATCCTGCCATCAGAGGCCAAGGATCACCTTGTGACCGCGGCAGCTGTGTAGACTGTCAGAACTCCACTGCGTGCACGATAAGCTCAGCTGTGGGAGGTGGGAGAGGGCGGGCAGAATGACGTGAATTCTAGTATAGAATAACTCTGGTTATCTCTCTCAGTTTTTCTTGGGTACATATGTAACAGCAGACAGTTTTTGTATCAAGCTTTTATTAACATTTGCACCAGACACCCTTTCTGAACTAGACAGGAGGGCAGGGTGGAGACAAGCGTCACCTGGACCCAGGTCACCTCGCGTGGGTGATGCTGGGCTCCGGGAGGTGGTGGTGCTCAGCCTCCCTTCTTCACGTCTCTGTGCCGTGTTGGTGGTTTCTGCACTTTGATTAGAATCCTTGCTTGTGATTGGCCTCATGTCCTGTCAGGGGAGCATCTTCACAGTTCTCTGGGAGAGTCCAGTGCTTGAAAGCCACGAAAGCCGAGATGGGAAGCACCTCAGGTACTGGCTCACATGGTGGGAGGGTCAGTGGGGAAGGATGACAGGCACAACGGAGCGGCCAGTGCGGCTGGAAGGGAGTGAGCCACGAAACAGTGGCAGGAGATGCGGCGAGAGGTTACTGGGGAGGCAGATCCCGTAGGGCTTGGTGGGCCCTGATGAAGTGGGAGCTAGTGGATGCTTTAGTCAGAGCAGTGACACAATTTGGCTTGGGTTTGTAAAGAATCACCTCAGCAGATGTGACAAGAGCAAAAGTTGGGGGCAAAAATGGAAGCAAGGATACCAGAGACGAGGTCTTTGCAGTAGCTCAAGCCAAAGGTGATGGTGGCTTGACCCGAGGTGGTAGTGGAGGAGGTAATAAGAAGTTGTCAGATTCTGGAGACACTTTAAAGGTAGAGGACATGGGATTTGCTGAAGTATGTGAGGGAAATAGAGGAGTCAAGAAAGACTCCAAAGTTTTTGGTCTGGTCAACTGGAAGACCAGAAGGGGCAGACTTGTGGGGGATTCCACGAATTTGGTTTGAGACATGCTGACTCTGAAACTGAGTTGCAGGAAGCTGTGAGTTTTCGCCTCAGTCTAGACTCTGTTCCTCGGCCTCCTTGGTTGCAAACGTCCTTGCCAACTGATGGGAAAGGCGCCTTCCATCTCACACGCTCTAGAGCCTACGTAGGGATATTGGGAGCAGACTGAGAGGCTTTAACATTGTTTACTGCATTTACTACAAGCTCTGACGGGACACTGCACAGCTGCTCAAAGTGGCCCAGCAGGGCCGGGAAGGGACAGTGAGCGTCACCAAAGAGCCTGCCTTCTGAGCTAACCAGAGAACTTACAGGAGGCACGTAGGCGGATGGGTTCTGTGTTGACTGCTCTGATCCTTTGGTTAGGGATTCCTGTACTTGGTTCCTACATTCTTACCTTTATAACCCTGCATAAAGCGAGAGAATCCACAATCAGTACATGTTTGAGTAGCTGCTGGCTGCAAGGTGCTATGACCCCTTCTGAACCTGGCCATTTGACCTGGTTCCTTCAACACCGCAGCTGCAGTTGTCCGTATTTTAAAGAGCCTTCAGTAAGTCTTGGTAAAGAAGCATAATTTAAAAGCCTCGCAAATTGCACTTGTCTAGATACTTGCATCCTTTGATGGCAGTGAAGTGATATTTTAAGTTAAATGTTCCCTCAGAAATCTGCTGAGGGTATTTTGGAGATTAAATGTATTGAATGTTTGAAGAAAAATCCAGTTTCTGCCCCCCTCCCTCCATCCCCCTCCCATCAGGAACAGGCCAGTTTCGTTAGTTGCCTCTGGGTGAAGGTAGTAGGTGCACCTTCAGTTTCTCCTCAAGTGACTGTTACTTTAATTTCAAAGGGTTCTGATGAACCTCTGCACTTTGTTTTATAGTTAAATATAGAACTGTTGGATAGATCAGCTCTCCCCACCCTTTTGATTTGGGGCTTACACATCCAATAGTGTGTTAGCGGCTCCCTGGCTCCTTGAGTCTGCTTTGCCTGCAGACGCAGAGAAGAACGGGCCTGGGCATTTTACTCCCTCAGGCCCATCCTGCAGCCCTCAGCCAGCACCAACGGTTTTGGGACTACGACAGCCCAGTCCCCTTGTCTCAGTGGGAGACAATTCTGAGGCGTAACTTGCAGTGCAGAGCTCCCCTGCAGGGCCGGTCTGGGACTGCGACTTGCCTGAGTTTGCCCCCCTGCCTGGCGTCCCCCACTCTCTCGCTGTGTCTCCCAAGAGCAGGTCCTTAATCGTTCACACCTGCCTTTGTGTCAGGGTCTGCTTCTGGGGAAACTCACCTCAGAAAACTTTATCCTTGTGTTTCCCAAACTGCACTGAGGTCCCAGGGTCCTGCCGTGAACTCGCAGGGGCCTTGTGGGATATTTTAAAATTTCAAGGGAAAAATGTGACATTCAACATCCGTCAGACACAGTGCAAACTGTGTCATTTGCTATTTCAGCATTAGACTGTGCACCACCTTTTTTAGATGATGGCAAATCTTTTCAGTGGTTGCTACGATAAAAGGCAAGCCCCGTGTAAAAGTTAGGGTGCACTAGGAAATGAGGGTGCCGGCGTCTAATCTGATTCCGACTGAGAAGTTTAGTTGCAGAGGTGCACATAGCCAATTAATAAGTAATTGTGATTGTTTAAGAATGTAATATTTAACTTTTAATGTATGTATATTCTTTTTGCAAATGGATACAAAAAGTCTTTCGGGCATGCATTCTTTTAAGTTGGACCTAACCACTGAATAACGGAACTTTTAGCTACTCCTCGGGGCCTCGAGATACCATGAAAAAAAATTACCGAGTCTCGAAGGGCGCTGTGAATTAAATAAGTTTGGGGACCTCTGCTTCATAATGAAAAAGATGATTTATTTGTGTTTTGCATAAAAATGGGTTTGTGTTCAAGTTCCAAGTAACAGTCCTTACTGTAGATGAAGCTTGAAATGAACTAAGTACTTATTCCTTTATGTGTGCCTCCCTGTCCTTCGCAGTCTTGCATTGTTCATGACTTGTCATACTTGGCTTTCAAACATGAACATGTTCTCTCTTGTTTTCTTCTTTCAGAGAGTGGGTTAATCGAGCCCCATCCATCCATTTTCTGAGAGTGTTAATTTGTCTAAGACTACTAATGAGGGATCCATGTTATCAGGTTGGTGGGAAAAATAATTTTTCTTTTTACTCGTTATAAAGATGAAATAAAAAACTGGTGGGGGTGGGTTTTTCTTTGAAGCAGGCTATGTTTGCAGTTATTCTCTCTCACAACGCAGTAGCATCCGGATTTGGAAAATATCTCATTTGCTATTTGAAAAGATAAGAGAGAAGTGATGTAGTTGGCACCTATGGGATTTTGTGGCTTCAACTTTGGGTCCACGTTTTCATTACAGCGTGGCATTTTAACATTAATAGTTAAGAGTGTGGGCACTGGGCCAAACCGTGAAGATGTTCACAACTAAGTAGCTCACGGGTCAAAGTCAGCCGTGACGAGCAGGGGCCTGGTCATGTGGCTGCGGGGTCACGGGTAGCTGCCCCTGAGTCCGTCTGCTCCCCTGAGTTAGGGGCCTCCCACTTGTCTCAGATGACTTGAGAATGTTGCCCAACTCCCACTAAGCATCTAGCTTAGTGCCTATCAAACTTTACTGTGTACAGGAATCACTGGGGGATCATGTAAATGCAAAGTCTGATTCAGTAGGTACACTTGAGCCCAAGATTTTACGTTTCTTATAGGCTCCCAGGGGATACCCATGCCATGGCCCATGGATCACACTTTGATTAGCAAGGATTTAGTGCTTTAGCAGTGACACTCCAAAGAAAAGCTTACCTAATGCTTCACCAGGATCCAGAAGGCCATTCCTTCTAGTCCCGGCTGGTAGACGGCTGATGCCGTGCATCTGTGACATCTAGAGATCTCAAAGATTGCCGCGTCCACTGCACAGATTCTGATTCAGTAGGTTTGTGCCAGGGCGTGAAAATGTGCATTTCTAGTGAGTTCTCAGGTGGTACCGATTCTGCTAGTCAGGGGACCACGTTCTGAGAACCAGTACCCGAAAGCCTCCAGATTGCTTATTGATCATTATTGCCTCTCCTTGCCAGTGTCACACATCTAAGCAGTGTTCCCAGTGATCATACGTGCTCTCCTCTTTCAGTAACTTTCACGGATTCTTATTGCTTTTCTGAGAAGCATCTCCTTTTATGCCCTGTTCTAAGTTGCTACAAGGAAGCTCAGAACAGTCAAAAGGTCTTTTGTTTTGGATTCAGTTTTATTGATGAGTCCTTGTTTGGGCCAGAAGGTGTTTTCTTTCATTATCCTATAGCATTCTTCTTTAAACTTTACTCTTAAAAAACACAGTTGTTTCAGTACCATCTGTCTACAGAGGCTGCTCTTGTTTGGGCCTTCTTGGATTCAAGGTCACGCCACCTTGGTCCTTTAGAAGAATCAACCCCTTCCTCAGACTGTCTTCAAAACTGGCCGTGCACAATACTAGTATAGTTCAGCTGACTACAGCCCTTGAGTTTGTGGTTCCAGGCATCATCCTGTGTGTTCCATGTGTTTCTGAACAGACAGTTCTGTGTGGGTCATATTTAATAAGGGTAGACCATATGTTCCGTTTAAAAAAAAATGAATTAGGCCCAGTATACGCTCGTTGTTCCTGCTTAATTATCAATAGCACTATCCTTTGCTCCCCAACATGTCCCAGATTGGATGAAAACATTATATATGTAATAGTAATAAAAGTATTCATGGAGCGATTAACAGATGGATTTTTTTTAAAGCTGGAGACCCCGTCTTCTCTGGCTTATAGAATGCAGCGAGACGCTCTGTTTGTTCTGAAAATTGAAGGCAATGGTATCATGCTCTTTTGGCTGGTTTCACGATCTAAAGTACTGCCCTTGTTAATCTAGTTCTAGATGGATTGGAACAGCGTTGGTTTTACTGCTCGTTGGAGGAAAGAGTTCAGGGACCACTTACTCCGTTTATGGGACTTTGTGACCCAAAACTTATATTAAAGTCTCCCCATGATTGCCAATCTTTCCATAGAAGGGGACTCCTTTAAGATATGAGTCTCTCGCCCCTGACGCTCTTCGTACATGGTAAAGCATGTGCTCTGGCAGTTGTTTAACATCTTGAGTTGCCAAGAATTGTTGGCCGAAGTGACAGAGCCCTGCTGGGACACTCTACAGATTTATGCCGGTGAACCTCAGGGTGCCTTTGCCATCGCCACACAGGCCTTCCCTCCCTGGTTGAACCAGTTTTGCAGGATCCACGGAGGCCTTTTGACCCCATCTCCACTTCTCACACCCAAATCCCCTTCCGCCCCTGTCATTCTCCCCAAACCACACCATCTCCTGCTTGACAGGGACGACGGAAGCCATCCTAGTGAGAGCGCTCTTATTTTCTCTACTGTTTGTTGTTTGACATATTTGGATTATCATGAAACTTTACTTCTGATTTCAAAAGAAATATTCCTCCTTGCCCTAGCTCACTCGCACCCTGTGCTCTTTCTCAAGTTGTCAGTGGTTCCCTTTCTGTTTATTTCCCCATGAAAAGTGTCCTTTTATTCACCAAGCTGCCCCTTGAAGTCTTTGTCTTACCTTCACTGCGTATCCCGAACCCACTTCCTTTCCATTAGGACTGCTGAATCTCACAATTCTGTGTACAGGGTTCTGTCTGGAAGCCATTTAAATAGGCCAGAGTGTGAAATTTTGCAGCCCTTGTTCCTTGGGGTTCTTTAGGTTTCTCAGTAATTTTTAAGAGTATTAAGGGGTTCAGAGACCAAAAAGTTTGAGAACCTCTGTTGTAGCACGTTACACTCAATGTTTTTAAAACGGAGCTCTTCAATTCTCCTCCCTGCCCTCAAACCTGCAGAATCAACTCTTAATTCTGTTTTTTTTTTTTTAAAAATAGGTTATATATTATATTCTCTTTTTTTTAATTTGAGAAATTGTGAGTTGACAAAACAATCATGCAAACCATACAGGATTCCTATATATCACCCCACCACCAACACCTGACATTGTTGTGACACATTTGTTACAAATGAAGAACATCGTCATAATATTACTGCTATGTTATCCATAGCTTATACTTGGTGTATTCTCCCCATAAACCACCCTATTATTAACATCATGTATTAGTATTACCATGTTCTAGTCCACGAGAGAACGTTCTCATGTTTGGACTGTTAACCACAGCCCATCGTTCACTATAGGATTTGCTGTGTTATACAGTCCCCTGCCTTGTACAAGCCATCCAAAGTACATACTCAGTGGCTCTCAGTTTCATCACAGACCAAGTCTTTTATTTTTTTTAAATATACTTAGATTATATAAATGTTACCTTAAAAATGTAGGGGATTCCCATATGCCCCACCCCCTCCCCCTCCCAGACTTTCCCACATTAACAACACCCTTCATTAGTGTGGTACATTTGTTACAATTGATGAACATATTTTGGAGCACTGCCACTAGGTGTGGGTTATATTTTATATTATAGTTTAAACTCTCTCCTGCACAGTTTTTTGTAAGTTACGGCAAGATATATAATGGCCTGTATCTGTCATTGCAATGTCATTCAGGACAATTCCAATGTCCTGAAAAATGCCCCCATATTACATCTATTTTTCCCTCTCCTTCCCCTCAGAACCTCTGGTGGCCAATGCCTCCCCATCAGTGATAAAAGTTCTTCCATTGCTAAAATAACAATACGTCTTTCATGGAGTAACAATAAGTCTACTCTAGTCCATCATTGATTCCTCAATCCTGAGGATTTTGGGATGGTGATGCCCACTGTGCCTCTAATTGAGAGGGGGTTAGATCCCACAGGGTATATGGATGGGACTACCTTGCTTGCAGTTGCAGACTCTCTCTGTTCTTTGAGGTGGTCATTGCCCATCATCATCTCCTTGTTAGTTTTCCTAGGTGAGTCCAATGAACTGGAGAGTAGATGTTGGAACTTTGTTGAGATTCAGGGCCCAACAGGTACATGGACAGCCCAAAGATTTAAGTCTCTTGGACATACACCTGTCAACTCTAGTACTAA
>PVKH010015933.1:0-15906 GCA_004027955.1 Chaetophractus vellerosus
TTTTTTTTAAAGCCAAAAGAACCTGTTATGGGCGTTTTCCAAGAAGACTCCCAGATTCCTCAAATCTTGGCTAGATATTCCCTCTGTAAGTTGCTAAAGTGCCAAATAGGCCCCTGTTGCACCCCCTTGTATGCTCAGTGCATGACTAATCTGTCTCCACTCTTAGGCTGTAAGTTCCCTGAGGGCAGAAACCGTGTGGCCTTATCCTCTAATAACTCTCCAGTAGAAAGAACTGTGCCTGTCCCATACGAGATGCCCAATAAATCTTTGGGATGCTCTTATCACTTTGCATTTACCTCGAGACTATGATATCCTTCCCACTAAGGATTTTAGTAGATGCCATTATTGCACATATTATACTTTTATAGAGAAGCCACATCTCTCCCAAGACCCTGAAGTAAGTTTAAAGCCATGAAAGATAAATCCATGAAGTAAATTTAAGTCCATGAAATTTAAATCCATGAAAGTGAAATGGAGGAAACATTAATATATTAGGAGAAGCAGAGACAAGAGGCAGGTGTAGGGAGACTTCAATATAAGAAAACAGTGTTTTACTTGTGTGTAGATTAGTTCAACATCAAAACTCATTTCCAATAAGAAAAGTAGGTAATATAAGTTTTTCCTTAGCTTCCCAAGGTAATCCCTTTTTTAAAATGATGCTACTGGAACACTGACCCATTTACAAGGAACAATGATAGCATCAGAAGAAGTGGCTTTCTCTCATTAGACTTATGAGGTTCCAAGTCTTGTGCTAGGGATTTTACCTACATTCTCTCATTTAATTCTCCTAATAAAACCAGGAGGTTGGTGTTATTACCTCCACTGTAAAGAAAAGGGACCTGAAAAGGTTAGTGACCAGCCAGGAAGCTGCAGGAGCTGGTTTTGAACCCAGATCCCTATGACTGCAAAGCCATTGTTATTTGCGCAAAAACGCATGAAAACAATGAAAATGGATAAAAATGCATTTTAAGATATCTTAACTGCTACTACTTAACTATTATTTTTTAAATGTTTTCTTAAAGCAATGACTAGGAACAGTGAAGTGTGGCCAAAGCACTCTGAACTGATAATCAGAATATAAACCTTCTAATGAAATTTCTACTCTAACTAGCCACTTGCTCCTGTATCAGTCATTTACCTTTAAGGCCTTAGTGTTCTGATATGTAAACCCAGGACAATCCCGTGTCCCGGTTTGCAGCTCTGAAACTCTGTTTGCCATGTGTGCGTATATGCTCGCTTCTACTCCCATGGACAGATGTCAAAAAAGCCTTACCTCTGCTACCCAATATATCCAAATTGCAGTTCACCAAAAAGCAAACAACCATAAAAGTGAAAATAAAAATAAGGTTTTACTTTCCCAGCCACTTCCTACCTTGTTAAAAATATATTATCAATATATTTAACAAATTTTCTCTCTAATCCTTTCAAATGATTAAAAAATGAGGACCTCCAGTACTCCCACAGGATATTACTCATTTCAACCTCCAGGCGCAGAAGACTCTCCCGGATCTGCGCCCTCATTACCTACTTCTCAGCTTCATTTCTCATCATAACCATGAGTTTTCTCTCCATTCTGTGCTCCAATAATTATAATTTCCCAGCATACCAGGATCTCTTACTGCTTACCAGTATTTTTTTTTAAGCTTCTCTTACATCTTCCTGGAATTCTTCTCCGCACCTTGCTCAGCTGATGAGCTCTACTCATCCTTAAACACTGGGCTCAAGCATCACCTCCTGGGAAAGTCTTCCCTAGCCTCCGGGCAGAGTTAAACTCTCTCCTTGTGCTGTATTTGCTTCCATTGCTATATATAACACATGCCTTGCATTTGCTTTTATGTCTGTTTAAACGGCGGGCTCCACGTGCTCGGCTCCGATTCTGACATACATCAATAAATATCTGGAACCCTTAATTGATTATCAAATGTTTATGCTTCTGCTGTTACTCACAGGTTTTTTATAGGCAAGAGGGTCACAGCAACATTCAAGTCATTGAAACTCAGAAACCTCAAGCAGTGGTGCCGCTGTCTGATGCTGGAGTCTACGTTATTGAAGTCCGAGTACACAGCGAAGGAGGGGACGGGACGGCCAGTTCCCAGATCAGGGTACCATCATATTCAGGTACGTTGTAACATAGCAGACGCACTTTACCACCATCAACAATATCAAGATAGTGCAAAGATCATTAAAATTGATATGATAGATTTCATGGTTCAGAGCTTTTGAGGGGTTTCTCTTCACACTCTGATTTCTATATTATCTTCTGATTAATGTGAACCACAGTAGTCTGCCTATACTGGCAAACTTTCTACAAAACTAGAAAAGAGATGATGTTTTCATTAGAATGTCCTTATTGGTGAAGTTCCCTAAAGGGAGTACCTTTTTAAAGGCCATGTGTGTTTTTCAATATTTCCTTTAAATTGGTATTACACATTCTTGATTGTCTTTATTACCTGTATTGTTAGATCAATGGGGCAGAGACAGGAGAGTTTAAAGGGAATGCATTATAAAGTTAAAATTTAGTCATGTTAATGATTTCAAAACAAATTATAAATTTTATTAAGCATTATTTTATTAGCAATATTAATAATTGCTAGCTTTTACTGAGCCCTTACTGTATGCCACATATAGTCATAAGTGCTTTACATATTTAATCTAATCTTTGTCACAGTCATGTGAAGTAGGTGGCATTATTCCAGTTTTTCAGAGAAAATTTAAATATTTTTCCTATGATCACACAATTATTAATTGGCAGAACCAGGATTCAATCTATGGTATGCTTGTCTGCAAGCCACATATCTTCACCGTTACCATCATTATTGTTCCAGCAAGGGAAAATTGATTAAATACAGGGAGATTTTAGGAATTTGGAAGAAAGTCACTATTTAATGGAAGTAACCAAAAAAAAAGCAGCAGAAGATATAATTAGATATGCAAGTCTTTAAAAATAACGTAAAGAAAAGCTTTAAGAAGAAAGCATTAAAAAGTAAAATTCAAAATGCTTAAAGAAAACAGGAATGATCCCATGGCCAAAAACTGTAAAAGGGAAACAATAACTCGAGAGAAACAGGGTGTCCTGAAAAGTAACAACAAAAAGTATATACCAAAATTACCATGGAACCCAAAGAGGAAAAAAGAAAAAAGAATGGGAAAGCAATGAAAGAAACTTTACTGATAAGCTCAAATTTTTTAAATTTTAAAAGGATATAGGGGGGAAAAAGATGAGTGAAGGGACAGTTAACCAAGAGTGAAAGTCATTTGTTGGTACAAAAGTGGTGTCATGTAGGCAAAAATTCAGAATAAGCCAAAACTAGAGAAAATTTCGGAAAAAAAAGATTAAATGCTTCTTTAATCATGCCTAAAACATGGGGGACAAAAAAAAAAAAGACCTCACTGCTAATACAGAAGATATCATCTCATAGCAGGAAAGCAATTCAACTCTAGTTTTAGACCATCTTCTCCATAAAGAACAATGATGCTCACATTGGAAAGTTTACATAAATCATGACTAATAAAGAATTGGAATTCAAAATAAATTAATGAAAAAGGGCCTGATGACTTTAGATGATGCCAGGATGGATTATATTACAAAGAGGATGACTTTATAGATAAAACTGTAGAATCACTGTCCATAATAGCTGAGTAATTAATTAGTATTAATAATACCTTATATTGTATAACTATTTATAGGGGTTTTCATAAAATTTATCTCATTTGATACTAATAATACCCTTTGCAAAAGCAAGTAAAATATGATTAGTCCAATTTGTTGATGAGAAAAGTGAAACTCAGGTATTTACTTAAAGTCACATGGTTGCTGAGTATGTACGCAGGAGTATTTGAGCTAAAACTCAAGTCTTCGCAGCCTTATTCCAGTCTCTTTCCACTATAATCTTGCTGAAGCCAAAAGATAGACAAAAAGGACCCTGATTTTCAGAAATGGTAGGAAATATAAAATAATGGAAACTACATACCAATGAGCTTGATATTTGTCTCTGATTTTTTAAAAAATTATTAGATATGTGGTTATGAGTACTTAGAAATTAATTATCAGGAGAAACTGTCATTAATTACCTCTCTCAGAAGGACAAATTCATCTGCTTTAACCTTGCTAGTTACTAGACTGGTGGGTCAGGAAACGATGTGATGGTATCTGTACATACACTATATATATATACACAGTTAGGAAAGTTAGGGGAGTGGTAGGTACGTTTTCATTAAAATATTGTATGGGGGCAGATGTGGCTCAAATGGTCAAATGGTTGGGCAACCGTCTGCCATGTGCAGGGGCCTGAGTTCGACCCCTGGGACCTCCCAGTAAAATTTAAAAATACATATATATAGAAGGTGTGCATGCTGCCAGGCCCACCAAGCCACAGAGCAAGATGACGATGGAACAGGAGAGAGAGACAGGGAGAGCCAAGACGAGACGTGCTGAAAAAACAGGAACTGAGATGGCGCAGGTGGCAGAACGCCTCTCTCCCACATCGGAGGTCCCCAGGATTGAATCCTGGTAAAGACAGGAGGAGAAGGATGAGAAGAGAGGGCAGGAAACAGACACAGAGAACTGCCCAGCGAATAGACACAAAACACCAAAACCAGGGGCGGGGGCGAGGGAGGTGGTTAAAATGGATAAAAGTAAATAAATAAATCTTTAAAAAAGTTTTTAATGTGAATTTAATCAGCGGATAATTATGAGCATTCTCTGTTGAGTTATCATTCCCAAGCAGAATTGTCAGCTTACAGGGAAGTCTCCAATGATATCCTATTCAACATATTTATCTACTTGGATTGAGACCCAGAAGCATTGCTTGTGAATTTTTTTGATACCAAAAAGTGAGATGGAAAGCAAATATAGTGGAGAAAAGACTATAATAGACTCAAACTTTGAAGAAAAGCTATTGACATTTGATAAATTACAAATTATTGCATGAAAATACAAGACAAGTTAAAAGAAACTGGGAAAATTGGTGAAATTTGAATAAGGTCTTTAGATTATATATTATTATTATAACAACATTAATTTCCTGATTTTGAAAGTCCTTAGTTTTAGGAAATATGCATTGGCATATTTAGGGGTAAAGAGCCATCATGTCTGTAACTTACTTTCAGATGGTTCAGGAAAATATATATATGTATATACACATATTTAGGGAGAGAGAGAATAATAAGGGTAATAAAATGTTAACAGTTGAGGAATCTGGGTGAATTCTTTGTTCTTTTCTTACAACTTTTTGGTACATCTAAAATTATTTCAAAATGAAAAAAAAACATAAGGCAGGGAAGAGCTGACTTTTTCAGAAATTCAGGTGAAAAGACTTAAGTCTTTAAATACATTATGGCCACACAAAAGCCAAATACAATTTTATGATTCACTTATAAAAGTGTAGTTTCAAAAGCAAGGCGGTGAAGATGTCTCTCCATTGATTAGTTAGTTCACGACTGAAGTGATCAGATGTGGGTGCTAAATTGTCAAGAGCACCTTGAGACACTGAAGATTACTTCTGAAAAGTGAACGAGATGATGACTCTCCTCTTCGCTTGCTTCATAAGTCTCCAATTTCTAATAACAACCATCAGTTACTGAGCCCTGAGCACGTTCCTGGCATTACGCTTGGTGCTTTGCATATATTCCCTCATTCTATGCTTCCAGCAGCCTTACGGGTTAGGCATTTTATTATCCTCAGATCCTTTAAGGCACCTGTCAACTTGTGTTGTATTAGCACAATCAGATTATAAAGTATCATCGGAATGAGGTCAACCCCAAGCTTGGAATTATTTTGTACTTGGTTCTCCCATTTATATTCTAATTAACTGGTGACTTCTATCCCATGGGGGAAAAATGGTCAACGTTTATATCTTAGTTAATAACACTTTGGCCAGTGCAACCCATTTCCTGGGCTTTAATAAAGTGGAATCTCATAGCATTGGCTAATTTAGACCCTAGATCCAAGCAAAGATTGGGGTCATTCTCATCACTTTCCAAAAACTAAAAGCCTAAGAAGTTAAATGACTTGCTCTAAGTGAAACAGCCAGTTATCAATTTTAGCTGGTACTAAAACCTAGTCCAATTTTTTTTTTAATTGCTGTACAAAACTATGTCTTTGTTTTGTGGATTTTATGTGAGATTTGAAACTTAGACCCTCTTTAGCATTCTGAGAGTGGAATGTTTTTGTAAAAGTGTCATGTAAGTTGATTTAACAAAGACACAACCACTCTCGAATCAACACAGCAGGTGCTTTTACCGGTTTATTTATTAAGCATTTGCACCCCGCCCCATCTTGCTGCTCTTACCGCTCACATGTGGCTACACACTTGCAAGTAACCCCGTGTTTGCGCTAGTTGGAGAGAATTTATCATTCTCCAATATGCTGCTAAGTGGGTTTTATTAGAGCATCAGCTATAAAAATTTCCCAAGGAAAGAAGATTTGCTGCTTTTTGTCATATGTGTGTGTGAGATTCACCAAATTCTTCTGCTCTTAGGTAAGCATCTGGAGAATAAATTTACACCCTACCTCTGTAATAAAAATCACCTCCTAAGTCCCCTTAAATCCACTCTGGCCAGAGAAGATAACCTGACAGAAAAATGATTCCAAAAATTGGGTGGAAAATTATATTATTAGTATTAAGGTTTTAACCAAGACCCACGGCTCTTTTAGAGAGACAGTACATATGAGTATCTGGGTTCATGAACCCCTAGCTCAGGAACTAGGTTCCCCAAACTCACTGAGTCCCAGTCCCCTAATGGGCAGTGAGGAAATAAATAATGGCACTTACCACCTAGTAATATTGTGAGGATCAAATAAGGTAATGTTTCTCAAGGGCTTAGCACAGTACGCGGCAGAAAGGATGCATTCATTAGCTAGCAGTTGTGGTGACGAGCCTTCTGCCCGCAAGAACAATTCCTGAAAGTAAAGGTAGTGTTTAATTTGTGGCAATGTGGAACCACCAAAACTACTTCTGAATAATCAATTCATATTAGTCAGTTTAATCATATGACCATTCAAATACATGAACGATATACAATATTTTGGTCTCAAGAAGAGCTTCTCCTGGGTGTAAGAGTGGTGAAAGATGGCTCCCCTTTACCAGGTTTGACATGGAAATATAGAATTTAAGCATTCTCAACTGAAACAGTCAAATCAATCAAAGAACCAGTCTCCTTTTTATATCTTATTAAATTGAACAGTTGGCAGGAGTAGTTAAATTATGGCTTCATGTTACCACATGCCCCGTTTCCTGAACTATGAACTATAGGAATGTTTTCTGTCGGTGCATCATTGCTGAAAATTACACCCAATCTCAAGAATAGATGAGTTTGGGGGAGGCTGGCATAGCTCAGAGGTCCTCTCAATATAGTATTCCGTAGAATATTCTGTCCCTGGACAGCTCTGGGGACCTTGTTTCTAAGTGTGAGGAGTGCGGTCGTCAGGAACAAGACCCATATCTCAGTTGTCTTATATACCTAAAAAATAGCTCTTCCCTAGTCGAGCAAAACCAACGTAGTTTGCCCCCCTTCATGCTTCTCTTTTTCCGTAGGTGGGAAAATCACAAGCGCTCAGCCAGCCCTCCACACTCTGTCCACAGCCTCGTCTTCCGTTGCGGTGCTCTTGGCATTGATGATCCCTTCAACTTCTTGGTGAAAACTGCAGGCTTGGTTTGCTTTTCTTTACTTTCGCGTGAAAACAGTGACACGGAGAGTAGTGTAAGTGGAGAAGCGAGAACCCTGGGGTGAGCTTTAAAAAGGTGGGACTACCCTGGAGCACTTACAGAAGCTTGGGGGCACTGCTATGTATCCATGAGGTTTCTCTTTGGTTTTTGTAAATGGGGTGGACAGTTCTTGGTCCAATAAAAATATGCAGATTGTATTTAATGAAATTTTTGTAAGCAAAGATCATTTCTGTCAAATGTATTCTTTACTTTTTTAATATGTTGGGATTTGATTTTCTATCTGATGACTGAGTGTGTGCCATCCATTTGTTAAGTGGTCTCCAGATCTGTTTCAAAAGTAAATACAAAACCAAGAATGAAAAGTTTGTTTAAGACTCTCAGGCTAGCATTTTTTCATTTTTCCCTTCAGCTAACTATCCCAACTGACAAACCAGTGGGAGAAATGAAAACTATTTCAGTTATATGGTACATTATAGGATAAGTATACAAAATGTTTTCGGGAAAAAATATCGTGTGGTTGCATAGCAAAATAGCAAGGTTTTTCAATATGCTATTCTATATGCATTCCTAGAGCAAGTTATTAGGGTAGGGAATAAGCCATTTATATTCGTGCAAGGTAAATAGAAAGTGAGTCCAAATGAATTTATGTGCTATTGCTTTTCATCAAGTACTGTGTTATTTAGCTGCAAATACAGTAAATGTTAATTTTTTTAATAACAAAAGATGGTTTAAAGTCACAAAAATATATATGATCACTAAAAACTATGGACACTGGCATGCTGCCATGGGTGCTAACTTGAAAATGAAATGAATATGGGACAGATGTTTTCCATTCCCCCACCTACTGCCAAACCTGATGCTGAATTAGGTCCAAGGTTTTCTTCTAATTGCACATAATTTAAAGGATAATGAAAACTTGTTCTGCAAATAAATATACATACCTATAGTTTGTGGATTAAAATGGGTCAAACAAATAAATTTTGATTTTTTTAAGAACAAGTCCATGCACCACATATCACTTGTAAAATCTTGCCAACTATTAAAACAAATGGACTTTTCTAAATTAAGCCACAGAAACATGGCATCAGCGTAGAATCTCAACTAGTCTAGCTAGCCTTGTACTTCTTCACTTTCTAGTTTGAGAGATGATCTCCATTTTGAGGAGTCAACTTGAGCCTAAGTGATACGAAATAGTTGCTGGAAAGCAAGATTAAAGTTTCCTACATGATGATATCTTACAGAAGTGCTAGCAAATATGGAAAATGTGCCTGAGTTGCCATTATACCCATGAAGATGTTTGAAGGAATGGTTGTTACAAAGTCCTATGCCAAAAAGGGGCCTAGAGAAACTAGTTTTATAGCTGACGCTAATAGCGAAAGAAAAGGTAGCTTCTTTTTTTCCATTGATATCATCTAACCTGTTAACTCTGTTTGCATCTTAAAGAGCAAGCAAAATGAACATAAGGTGAGATCAAAACTGCTGACTCTAGAGTTCAGTCCTTGTAGAATCAGAGCAGAGATTGGAACTCCTGTTCTGAGCATCCCAAAAGTTTGGTTTGGAGAGCACAGGCTAACTATCGATACCACTTACTTACTATCTTTGGAAAATGATGCCCAAGATACTCCTAAATTAGAAATTATTTTAAAAACTAGTTTAGTTAACAGGATACTATAGTTAATAATACATTTGGTGAATATTTAATGTGAATAATAACGACCAAGTCAGCATTCTCCAGTGCCTCCTTCTGGACTGGAAGAGGCTGGACTTTGCAGAAAGAGAGATGCTTCCTTTTTGGCTGGTAAAACAGGAGCTCTCTCTGAGTATGGAGTGACTTGCAGGATGAAAGTATACATCTGAAAAAAATGCACCTAGAGAAGAGTGGGCAATAATCTTGACTTCATATTTGGTTAATCAAACCATTTTCTTTTTTTCCCGTGGTGTTCTATACCAGATTTAGGTTACTACTTACACTCTCATAAAATACAGTTCCAATATATATAATGCTGATATATGGCAAATTCAAATTAGCCAATATTTTCAACTAGCTGATGGATGGTACATATCTGACCGAATATTTACATACAGAATATTTGCTGTTGTATTCTTACAGGAATCAGAGCTTTGGGATGTTTTTATTCAACACGCACAGAAGACGAATTTTGCATTATAAACATTTTAAAAACAGGTTTTGAATGTTTCTGCATCATTTACTACATATTTGTTACTTTATAGAAAGCAGAGTACTGTACATTATTTTCCGCTGCAGCATTTAATTGAGCTTTCTCCTGGATGGGAGCGTAACCACACAGTCTTAAGTCACAGAAGAGACTGTATTTTTGTATGTCCAACTACTGAAAAATATAAACACTCCTCATCATTGGAAGTTTCATGAAAGAAAATGTTTTGCATACCAAAATGAAGATACTGTGGACTCATGTCAAACCATTCAATATATTGTATACAATCTGTATATAAACTATATATAATGGTATATACCATGTGGAAGGCACAGTCGGATAATAGTTCTGTGTACTGTTCTTGTAACATTAGCTCTTTTTAATAAAGAATTCTCTTTTTATTGACTTTTATCTTCTCTCCTGTCAACTACATAAATTGCATTATTTATTTCCCACAGACCACAAACTCCTATGGTTATTGCGGTGTTTCACACACACAATGTCAGTATGTTAGGACTCTGCCTGCTGTTAACATTTTAGGTTCAAAATCTCCACAGAATTCCATGGTAGCTCCAACTTGAAAATTTAAAGCTATATCAAAATAAAAAACAGAAAAACCCAAGAAAAGAAACAAGTACAAATAGGGATAAATTCAGAGTGAGACTCACCATTCATTTCTTCTCTGGAAAGGATACTTCATTAAATGAATTTTGGAAAGACTTTACAAAGTGCATCCTTCTGCTTTTATTAGGAATGGTCCTTCCCAGTCTACCCCAGGTACAATTCCCAAAAAGAGTCCCTCCTTCCTCTCTGCTCCCTTTGCATCCTGTATGCGCCCACCTCCACTGTACCGGCAATCACACGTACCGTAACCATCTGTCTATGACTGTTTCCTCCCCATTATCTAGGCTATGAGAGCCTTCAGGGTACACTGTATTATGTTGATCTTGATTTGAAACACCAGGGACTAACACAGTAATTGGCACATGTCAAGTGAGCAATAAACTGGATTTAATTTAATGCTGGCCTTAAAATTTCCTTTAGGGGAGTGAATATGGCTCAAATGGTTGAGTGCCTGCTTTCCACATGGAAGGTTCCAAGTTCTGTTCCCAGTGCCTCCTAAAACAACAAAAAAACAAACAAAATTAAAAAAAAAAAACAAAAAAACAACTCAGGGGAGCCGATGCAAATCATTTTGGAATCCAAACCTCAGAGTTCTGATTCAGTAAGTCTGAGCCTAGGGAAGCCTTATTTTTAAAATCTTCTCAAGCAAAAAATAATAACACTCTATTGAAGGGAACTTTATGTATGCACTTACCCTTTGGCCTAGCAATCCCATATCTATGTATATCTAAGACTAGCAGGAATTTTCATTGTTAAGAGTAAAGCAAAGTATAGAACAGTGCAGCTTCCTTTTGTGTAAGTTAAAAAAATACAAGTCCAAACACACATATTTGCCAAATTTCTAAAAAAGAAATAATGGGAGAATAAACCAAAGACTAATAAAAATGGTTACCTTTTGCGAAGGGAGAGAATAAACATGGAAACAAATATGGAAGCAAGATCTTTCTGAATGTACTTTAGTTCAGATTTTGACTTTGGAACTATATAAATATTTTCTATTATTTTAAAATAATTAAACCAAAAATGGGGAAAAAAAGCACCCCCCTCTCAAATTGAGAACAAATGGAAACAAATAAACCTACTATGTCTCTATCAAGCAGTTGGTAAAGTGAGACATACATGCCAAGGTCTTAAAAAAAAGATACCAAAAAACTCAAATTCCAGACACCATATAACTTTACCTGTAAAATTTCTGTTATAAAAATGGGAAAAAATTAAGTATCCTGCCTTTCTTATAAGAATTATGTTTTAGAAAAATCAAATACTTGATGGAAAAATTGCAGCTGACAAATGCAAAAGGAATGATAGAATTTAAAAAAATTAGTCAATCATTATCAATAGCTATTAAAACCATTAATTCGGGCCCGGCTAGATAGCTCAGTGGATAAGAGTGCGCTGGGGTACCACATGGGAGGCCCCGGGTTTGGTTCCCGGGGACCTCTCCGAGCGGGCAGACGGCCTTGAGAAAGGCAAGCCGCCGTGGGCGGGGCAAAAGCTGCCGTGGGCGGGGCGGAGCCCCCACGGGCATGGCAAAGTCACCCGTGAAAAGCGGAGCTGCTGCCTGCAAAACCGCGGAAGCCGGCAGCCCGCAAAAAACATGGAGGACTGCGGCCCGCAAAACATGGAGCGGAGCCGCCCGTGAAAATGGAATGGAGCCACCCTCGAACGGAGCGAGCCGCCGCCGTGGAGGGCCGACTCGGTGCATCGCCGCAAAGATGGGGGGAGACAAGAAGCAGACATAGAAAAACACAGAAGAATGGACACACAGCAAGAGAAGCAGAAAGGGGGGGGGATATGTAATAAATAAATAAAAATAAATCTTAAAAAAAATAAAATAAAATAAAATAAAATAAAATAAAACCATTAATTCAGTAAATGCTGATGGGGAACATCATTTTATTTTATTTTATTTATTGTTATTATTTTTAGGAGGTACCAGGGATTGAATCTGGGACCTCGTATAAGGAAAGCAGGCACTCAACCACTGAGCTACAACCGCTCCCCAATTGCTTGGTATTTTTAAAATTCTTTATGTGTTAGATATACATACTGAAGTATGTATGGGTAAAATTATATGATGACTGGAATTTGCCTTAGAATATTCCAGTAAAATAAACAAAGTTTGGGAAGTAAAATACATAAAACGAGAATAGCAGCTGTTAATAATTGTTGAAGCTGACTGATGTGTTAGTGGATATTTATTATACTCTTCTCTGCTCTTAATAAAAAGATAAAACGGTCCCTGCTTTGGGTTACTTGGCAGGAATAGCAACCGGTAAATATATCACTAAAACTTTTAACAGGAACACAGATCGTAATCTGAGTCTGATCTTTGCCACTCAAAATACTAGATCATTTTCTCTTAAGCTAACTTTTTATGATAAGGAGAAACTTACACCTCGTATAACCTATTTTAATTTTCTATGTTTTTAATAAAAAATATTGGTTTCAGAAAAAATATTATAACATGCCATATTGGTGATTCTACTTTTTCCCAATATTCATATAATAGTAATAAGGCTACATTGCGTCTTTATAAAATGTTTGTTCTTAAGGATTCATAACTATGCAAAAATAAATTTTTACATTGCACTACATTAAATGGAGCAAAATAAAAATCACTAAATAGATAATTGCTACTGCCACATAAAATTGAACAGTAGTTTTAATGACCCAATTAACCATTGCTTGCTTTTTATATATCTATACTTCCAAAATTTTCAAGGTTATAGAAAAATATGCTCTAGAGCATGGAACAAGAGTTAGCAACTGAGGTTTTATCGAAATGTCATTCAGCTATACAGCAAGACAGGCCTTGCAGGGCTTCTGAGATGGCCCATTTCCTATCTTTACTGCTTCCTCTATCTAATAATTTTGAAATACCCATGTCAGTTACCAGCAAAACTCCACATTTGGACGAACATCTGTGTGCACATCAGTGACCTCTGTGGCATGCCACCTATTACCCTCAGACGGGAACTGACGACTATTTAAGGGGCCACAGACACAATACTTTAGGAATGTTTCGGTGCTGAACATCACCGGGAAACCGGCTCACCCAGCGTGTTTCCTGCTGCCGGGGAACCCTGCTAAGCCACGTTTCCGCCTCCCTTGCCCTGGGTGTGGGCCAAGGGCTGAGATAACAGCCGGTGGAGGGGGCAGAGGTGATGTGTGCTCTCTGGCTGCACGCTAACGTACATAGACTTGTTTTAATTTCTAGAAGTAATGTCTTTTTGGCTAAAGTTGAAGTTTTGAAGAAATAACTCTGGCCGTACAAATTCTATTTTAAAAGTTTCTGTATCGAGCACATCTTACACACCTTTTCAGACTCCTTTGGGCTCACTTCCACCACCCCAGCTGCCACCCAGTTGACCCACTTCAGGCCCACCTAATTCCGTTGCCTGCAACCAGCCAATGCCTTGACCTGGGGCCCTGGGCTGCTGTTGGCTGCCCCTTGCAAAACCAGCCAACTAGCCATGTGCCTAGAGCTCTGCCCCCTCTGGCAACTTCTGTTCTCAGATCAGATGTCACAGTGCAGGGCACAGAATGTGGCTACCCAAAGTAGCTCCTAAAAGTATTGTATGGTGTATAACAGAAGTGAAAAAAGCTAATTCCCTGGGGGGGATGAACCTTGACCCGGGACGTGTGACAGGATGGAGCCAGCCAGCTAAATTTACTTTCCTTTTCCTCTCTTATGGGTGCTCCAAAGCGCTGTTTCTTCATATGGTCTATCTGGAGATGTCCCACAAGGCCAAGAAGATGTATTTGGCAAGACGGCGACTCCCTCACAGCTTAGCACAGAGCAATGTAGAACAAGTTCCCATCACCTTGCCTCCATTCCTAGTCTTTCCTGCTTCGCTTTCTTTTTCCTTATTTCTGCTGCCCTGAGACTGCAACAAAGTCTTTTTTCTAAGGAACCTGGGCGGAGACAGACTGAAACACTTTATCCACTCAAGGGAACCAGGGCTTCCTAGAGAAAAAGCTGATTTAAGGTCTGGGCTAGGAAGTGAACACGATGGGCCTGCCTCCTCTAGTACTGCCAGAACGCACGGAAGGCATAAATATACCTGGGTCATGATAAAGGGACACAAGATTCAGTTTGAAAATGTTCCTTTGGGCCCCAAATAGGACAACATAAACATCAAAATGAATGAAGACCGCAATTAATTGAAACACATTGAATAAGCACAACTCAGTGAGACCATAATGATACTCAAAAGGAAAGAAGAAAAACAAACTTTTAAAAAAAACTCCTTATTCGTATTGGAGGTAACCATGCCACCAAGCCCTTACTCTCAAGTTAAATGGAAAGAGTCAAGCATTTATTCTAGAGACCTGTCCTGCCGGGACCCAGTAGTTCTAGCTGATAACTGGAAAAGTTGCTGTAAGAAGTTCTTTATACAAAAATTTTAGCTAGTAAATGGAGACTGGATAAGAGATTTAGAAAAATCACCATTTCGCAACCCCTATTAAATACTGATTCAGGCACAATTATCAATGGATGCCAAAACAAACCATCACAAGATTGGTGAGGAATTTGACATTGGGTTCGGGCTTCCACAACCTGACTCTACTGATTAATTTTAACATCACTGAAAGTGGGGCAATCACACAATTTTGGTCACCCTATAGGATGCAATGTGAAATATATAACACCATTGTGAAGTTTTCTGGGTCAAAAAAAAAAAACCCAATTTATTCAACTTCTATATTTAACTATCAGTTGCAAAAATAACATAAGATACAGAAAAAAACATGTTATATGAGACCATGAAGAAGCAATTGGTCAAATCTACAATGTGGGACATTCTTCAGGACAATGACCCAGTTTGTGTCATAAGACAACGACAGGGAAAAAAAAGAATGAGGGGAGAAGTGAGGACCCTTATTTAAATGGAACTTAAGACACAATAAAATGCAAGCCCTTATTTGGATCCTGATTCAGATAAATCATTCGTAGGAAAAGGTTTTTCTAAACCAGAAACATTTGAATATAGAGTAGATAGAAGATGATAGTAAGGATTACTAACTTTGCTAGGAGTTATGATAGCATTGTGGCTATTTTAGGTAATTTTAAAAGGGAAATGTATGAAATGACATGATGGCAGGGATTTATCCTAAAACATTATGGAAAAGCAGAGGAAGGGAGGGAGGGAGGAGAGAAAACGAGAAAGAAAGGTTTAAAAAGGAAAGAAAACAAGAGAAAGAAAGAAAGGTTTAAAAGGAAAGAGAACAAGAGAGAAGGAAAGGCTTAAGAAGGAAAAGGCAGACTTCCGGCGGACCAAGATGGAGGCTTGGCCGCCCCAGGATTCCATTCTCCCGAGCATTTTTGAACAACCAGCAACAAGGGGCAGAACCTTCTTCCTCGGAGCTCCGGAAAACGGTCGCTAGAGACTTGCAGTAAAGAGGCCAAGCGCCTTCAGAAGGAAACGCTGCGA
>PVKH010015934.1:0-15884 GCA_004027955.1 Chaetophractus vellerosus
GGAAATGCTCCCAGCTTTTTGCATGTACCTTTTTCACTTATTCCTGATTTGCAGCACTGATGTGGATGTTGACTTTTTAACATGGTCTATGTGCCACTCCGGGAGAATTGGAGAGGAGGGAACCTGATGCTGTGCATTCAAATCTCTGCAAGTAAACACATGTCAGTTCACCATCCTTTTCATTGTTTCAGGTTTACTTAAGTAGCACAATCACTAAGATATGTGCATTTACAAGCCTTTACTTTGGTATAGATCACCACAGAAGTCACAGTCCCACTCACATGATTTTCTGAGTCATTACATGTTGGAATGGTGGGAAAGTAGATCTGCCAGAAAGAGATATAGGTGTGAGGGTCTGCTTGAAAAACAAGCCCTTTGCCAGCGCATTTCTTATCTTTGTATCCAAGGATATATATGTGTCTAGATGTTTGCCTTGTCTTCTAAAGGATGTCGTCTGAGGGCAAAGCAAAAATAAACTGGAAGGAAAATAGTTACATGACTTCTAAACCTTTACATGTCTTCTCTACTGGGTACCTCTAAGTGAAAACTTCAAAGAGATTCAACAGGGGTAGTTTTTCTCATAAGCTGCATCACACCTGTAATTTCCCAACTGCCTTTGATCACCCTCTTCAAATCACAGCCTCTGAAAGTAGAAGGCATGTTTAGAATTTTACCCATAAGGAGAGAAACCACCTGTGCTATCTAAGATTATGTCAGAGAAATGTTAACCACAAAAACCCTAGATGTAGATATGCACTATCATTTTCTGGGTGTGCTCTTGACTATTTAGAGCTGTGATTAAAATTAGAAGTGTTGGCAAGGCAGTGCGCTCTGACTTTCTTTTTTAGCCATGCTGAGACACATGGCAGTTAGGGTGAGGTCCCGTTTATTTTGACGGATGCTTTACCTAAGTATAGACTAAACTTATGTTTTAATGTTGACTCCATTTTTGCTACCTTGGTTTTTGAAAAATATTGTATTTAAGGATCTTAAAGTCCACTGAGTATCGTGTTTCCAGGCATTTTATAGTCCCTCATTCAAGCAACCTATTGACTCAGAGACTCCAAACTCCTCATCCCACATCGCTCTGCTCAGGTTGCTTATTTTACGGCAAACTCAAAAAAGGAACCTGATTTCAGTCCATTCCCTAAATTACTCTAAAAAGACACAGGCAGTGAGGAATAAAATGAACTTAAAGAAAGGAGAAAGAAAGAGGAGTGACTCTGAGAGAGGAGAGAACCATAAATAAATTCAGTTTCTAAGAAGCCACAATTTTTAAGATAATTTTAAATAATTTTCTAATTTTTTAGGGAAAGTATCTTTCTTTATCTCAGTTTCTACAGCTGACAAACTCAGTTTCCAATTATGAAATCAGCTTTGTCAAGTTCAATGAAAGCAATTTCAAATTTGTATATGCTTAAGTCAATTCCGGAAATAAGTAGGCATCTACTCATCCAGTTTAGAGAAATTATTTATTTTGGAGGAAATTCAGTTTTTCCTATGAAAAACTTCTCTGCTTCTTGCAATAAAATTGCATTTATCTGGCATTTGTCCAGAACTTACCACTGATAGCTAACTCATTATAGATACAGTACAATCAACAAGATGACTTCAAGACATCACTGCCCTAAAGGAAAATCTATTAATCATTTGATATCTTGCCTTTTACACTTATATTCTACACATATTTTTTTTCAATGATTACCTCTTATTAGCTAGTAACCTGATTGTTTACCACTAACAATTTTGGAATATATTTTTATATTTTAAATATACATCTTTAAATGTAAACATTTACAACATTATTTTATCACCTGTATAATAATCCATCCCTAGATATAGTGTAAACGTTATCTTGACAGGCAGAAGGGAGAATGGTGAATGGCATGAGCTTGAGAGCTGATGCAAATCCCAGCAATTTACTTAATCCTTCTGTGCCTCAATTTTCCTCATTTATAAAATGAGAATAATAACAACACCTCATTCATAGGCTGTTTGAAGGATTAAATGGGTTACTGTGCAGAAAATGCTTAGGAAAGTGCCTGACACATAAGTCTACAAAGAGTGTTGCTAATATTGTGTCTAATTTTTGCTAGTACATAGAAAGCTGCCATGAGCCATAATATAACTAAACCATTGCACATCTTTTTACTATTTCCTAAGGATATAGAACTAGACGTGAAATAATTAGGGTCCAATTCCATAAACATTTTTAGGAATTTTAATATGCTTTGTAAAATTACCCTCGAAAAATAATGCAACACTTTACATGCCCAACAGCAACATATGAACTTGCCCGTTTCTCACACTCTGCTGTTGCATCCTGCTGAACGAGCAGCAGGACTTGCCCCCAAAAGAAGAAATAGTGGGAGACCCAGCCAGGATGGCCTCAACCCCCCCACCACCAACAACGTGGCCTGTTCCTTTCTGCAGAAAGAGGCACTGAATGTCGGGGTGATCAGTCCTTCAGCATTTATTAGGGGAACTCACAGAGAGCTGGAGCTATCTCGCAATGGACCGCGGGCCTGGCAAGTTCACTCAAGCATGCCTGCACCTAAGGTAGCCCCCGTACAAGTTATATATGGCTGAGAGACAAAGGTGGCTAAGGGTTAGGGGCTTGTGTGCAAGTAGCCAGCAAACATTTGGGCCTGTACTCTTTCAACAAAGTGCTTCGGGCCACTTTGAAAACTGCAGACTAATGAAAATGGAACTCTAAAAAAATGTTCAAGTAACACACAGGAAAAAGAAAATAGAGAAATGAAAAACAGAGAGAACAAAGAGAAAACAAAAAATAAAATGCCTGGCTTAAGCCCTAATGTATCACTAATTACATGAAGCATAACTACTGTTGGGGTTTAAATGCTTAGATCAGTTCAAGATGGGAGAGAATGGGAGAAGGATCCTCAGTGGACTATAGATTTTGATCAACCTCAGGGAGTTAGAAAGCAGATGGGGTCATGCTGACAGACAACAAAGTACAGAAAATAAGAGGATGGTGCCATAGAGATAGAAACCATGCTTCCGTGCTACACCTGGAGAGGCTAGAGACTATTTTCATAGCTCTACTAACTAAAGTGTTATCACCTGGCAAGAGGGGCCATACAGCCCTTTCTATCTGCTTGTACGTGGGCTCTAGCACTTAATAAGTATTTTGTCTCTATCTCCTAATAAAAGATCTTCTTTCCAATTATTTCTTCTTCGAACATATTCACCCATATTTTATTCATTCACCTGACCAATAGTTCCTGATTGCCGACCCAATGCTAGTCACTGTTGTAGATGCTGGCTAAACATGAATGAACAAGATGGACTAGGTGTCTGATGTGGTAGAGTTTCCATTCTCATAGAGAACAAGCAATAAACATGAAAACAAAGATATAAACTAAATAATTTTAAATAGCAATGAGTGCTGTGAAGGCAGAGACATTGCACAAACTCATGCATGTCTCTCCCCCTGTTCACCACATATACATTTTTAGAATTGCACTGCTACACCATGCCAAGAACTGTCAATTCTCCACCTACCCCCATTGCTGGGTCCTCATTGCCATCAGCGAGTGGTCCCACTCCAGAATCACGTCCTTAGAGTCTGCTTCCTAGGAACATTTCTGGGTCACCGTCTTGAGTCATGTTCCCTAGAAGCCAAGACTGAGATGAAGATTCCTATGCAAGTGATTTAGCGAGGGAGTGGTCTCAGGGAAAATCAATTAGGTAATGAAGGAGCTAGGCAAGGTTATGGTTTCAGCTGAAGTGTGTCTTCAGCTTGATCTCACAGGAAGTTCTGAATCCTGAATTGCACCACAGAGGTTGTCCTAAGCAGAGGCAAAGGAGACTGTGCAATGGAACTGTTACACCCTTGCTTCAATCAACCATTGGCTTTCAGTCACCCAGGGGCAGCCAGGCAATGGTGCCAGGTAACCTATCAGGCATCTCATCCTGAGACAGCTCCTGTCATTCAAGGACAAGCATCCAGAGAAGAATACAGGTGTAAGGTGTTAGCAGCCAAAACCTGTGGCAGTTATGGGTTGAGTCTCCTGGCCTGGAAAAGGGGGTGACAGGAGGGGTGAGCCCTAAAGCTTCTGCTGCACCACTGTTATCTTTAGCTCTGCCATTTGGGGTTAATGGATTCCAGACAATTCCAATGGATGGAGGTCACTTCCATCTGCTTCCTTGAACGTCTACCTTTACAGTTCATCAATCCAGTCCCACCTATTTGTAGCTTGCAAAAGAATCCTCAAAGTTCCTGACTTGTAGATGATAACTTTCCCTAGTTTCCATTTCTAATACAATTTTCCCCCTTACTGGAATTCTGATGGATTCAAACAGAATTTGGAAGAAGGCAGGGAGTTAAATTGTGACACATTAGCCAGTATGTCAGAGACCTCTCCTAGCACTGCCAGCCGATAAGGCATAGATCGTTAAAGGGAAATCAGTTCTTTCAGGCTGGTCCGGGACTCTGCCTCCTTCTTCTTGTTGAAGCAGCAGCTAAACTTCAGAAAACTGAATGAATGCTCCCAACTCAACCTGAGTTGGCTACAAACTGAATGAAACAGAAACTGCTTAATCCACATTTTCTCTACTCAGTAATATCATCCTTTAGTCCATTAACTAAGTCTTCTTCCCTACAGGAAAACTATTATTGATTATTTGCCATAGAAGATGTGCATTTCAGAGTGCTTAAAGCACAAATGCTGAGAACAGACCAGGAAAGAGGAAGAAGCAGGGAGACAATCCTATGTCCTCTTTACTATTTACAAATCGTAGTATGTCCCTGATTTCTCTTATGATTGCAATCTGGATTCTCAGCATTTAAGAAGAAATTGAGGTTTTTCTGGAGCTCTGATGGAGAATATTCCTAGAGGCGCATGCCTCTATGTGTTGGAATGAGAAAGGGAAGTGTCCCAGTTAGAGTTTGGTAAACCATAACTCTGTTGTCAAGGATTTCACATCTTTGCTCACGCTTGGAAAAGTTCTCAAAGCCCATCTGATGGTATTTCAATAATCCCACAGAAGGACTTACTCAGCAAGGAAAATTCTAAGCTTGGCACTAAACAATGTAAACTGCTAGCCAGCACCCGCCTCACTTACTGTGAATAATCCACAGCATAGACCAGAACCAACCTTTGACCTGGGGAAGAGAGGGGCCTGATTTGGGTCCCGTGATTAAGAGGCCCTCACAGTGGTCCTTCTTCTGTCCTGACCCTCCTCCTGCATGAGGGGGTCAAGGGGACATGAAACCCTCCTTTAAACCATGTGCCAGGCATCAGGGATCCCAGAATTCCCGGTGCTGGCACAGGCCCTTTCCTAAGTCCCTCCACCCTGGAGTGGACAGTATTTCTGGTGTGCATACCTCCAGGCTGTGTGTGTGGGGGGGGTGATGGCTAAGAGGCAGCTGTTGTGAGGAGAATGAACACAAATGTGTGCACAAGGCCCTTTATTTTCTGGGCAGACCCAGGGTGGGAAAAGAAAGGAGGAGGCCCATCCACAGTCCAGGGGCAGGCTGTTTCCCCTCACTACACTCAGGCAGAGGGCTGTCAGGATTCCTATGGTTCTAAACTCAGACCTGACCTTCCAAGTTGTTATGAGGTATATTTGTCAATACTGAAGGGTGCACGTTTTGTTATTATGGTTTATTGATTTATAACTTTGAGATATTAGACATATGGTATGGGATCCTTATTTGTTCTTGCTCTAGGTTCTCATAAATGTCAGAGGTGGGATTGGCACAGAGGTGATGATAGACGATTAGATAGATAGATATAGATATAAAATTCAGTTCAGATAATAATAATTACAATGGTAAACCCTTGGCAGGCACTGTCCTGAGCAATATACATATAAACTCACTTAGGCCTCACAACAACCCTATGGGGTATATGCTTGCAGGGAAATTAAATAACTGGTACCAGTAGAACTTGTACCAGTTCCATAGCCCACTCCTCAAAAAATGGCATTCTCTTCTCTCTCCCCTCCCTTCCAAGAAATTAAACATCATCTCTCCAATAGTTTCAAGCTTTCCCAAATGCCAAGAAGAAAGATTGTGTTCAAGTAACATGGGTTTTAGGCACTGCAAAAACATCTGTGCCTAGAGGAAACAAAGGCCATCTCAAAAATGGGAGCAAAATTCAGAGGGAAGAGAATCTCAAAAATCTCTGAGTCTTCCAGCAACAAAAAGAAAACCTGAAGTAACATCTCAACAAATAACCCTGTAAGATAGTTGAACCATTACGTGTCTTGCATCATTTTAAATAACAATGTAAAAAACATCCTTGTATATGTATCTATATTCTTAGGATGGATTTCAAATAGCAGAAAAGGAGATATCACTTGAGGGGCCCTATTTAGTTAAGCAAATGTAGGATGAGGTCATTCAGCTTCATGGCTGAAAAGCATAGAAGAGCTTTTTGTCACTCAATGAATTCTGTTTTTCCCAGAGTCACCTTGCTATGCTCTGAAGGAGCGATAGACTGACTTTTAGGAAGTCATTGGTTTCCTGAAGGGAAATCAATTCCTTATCCATGAGACTCAAAATGAGGAAAACTTGTCAGAATGGCTAGTGATGGTGAGCAAGTTCTGCTAGCAAGAAGGAATAGCAAAGTCCCCCCAACCCCCCAAAACACTCAGCAGAGGGAAGGGAAGTTTGGGTTGGTAACTGCAGCTTGACACTGGGGAATGAGATTTGGAAACGAGGAATGACTGGTTCTATAATAGCATGAGGCTGAAGTGGGAAACTCCAGTGTCCCTTGGATGGTGCCGTGCAATAGCTGTGTATTGGGATAAATTCCCAAAAGCTATCCCCTTAGAGCCCAACAAGGTCTGCTAGTCCAAACCCTTCTACCACATAGAAAAGACTTCACTACCACAGCAGACAAGCATCCACCGGGCTGTACAGGACAGGTCTCCTACAGCAACACTGACGGGCAGCAACTACAGCAGCAGAGCTGATGGGCTGATTTGACCTCGAGTTCCCTTTCTCCTCTGGAAGGTGAAAGCAGAGCTGGTCTTCTTTGACTGAGGTCCTTGGACAATTGAGGAAATAGGAGGAGAGAACTCAAAAGGAAGAATTTGTGGATGATTGAATAATTATTTGGAAAAATTAGACATGGGAACATATTTGTATCTCAAGCTGGAGAAACAGGTCATTAAATACATTCTGTCAGAGTCATAGATGTATTCACACCATGATGCAGAAAAAATATAGAAAATGTAGCTTCTTTATTGCTTCATAGAGGAGAATCCTGCATTTTAGTTGATTACAGTAAAGCTGGTCCAATAAAATTCTTTAAACAGTCCTGTAAATCCCATCCTCTGTCCATCTTCAGGATGGGATGGAGGAGATTACCCAACCTCACTACAGCAGAGGAAAGGGGTCCCAGTTCCCACACAGTGCCCCGGATCCTTGCTCATCCCTGCAGCAGACTGCTGGTCTGGCTTGTGTTCTGGCTTGGGGAGCACTGAGGCACACACGGATGGTTACACCCTAGTATCTCCAAACAGAGACCAGAATCCAAGCCATTTAACCCATCTCGAAATCTCTACTTGGTACCTATCTTAGATTTTTAAAAATCAAAATAGTTCAGATATATATTTCAGTGCTGTTATACATCTGAATGCATTTAAAAGGGTGAACTGTTAGATTGTATAGATGGAACCAGAATAAAAAAAAAATTAAAGTTGTCCTGAATGACATTGCAACGACAGATACAGGCCATTATCTATCCTGCCATAACCTACAGAAGTGAGTGGGAGAGAGTGTAAACTACAATGTAAACTATAATCCATGCTTAGTGGCAATGATCCAAAATGTGTTCATCAGTTACAATGAATGTACCACACTAACGAAAGAAGTTGTTAATGTGGGGAAAAGTGGGAGGTGTGGGGATGGGGCATATTGGAATCCCTTATATTTTTAATGTAAAATTTATGTAATCTAAGTATCTTTTAGAAAAAATAAGAAATATATTTTAAAAATTAAAATAAAATAAAAATTATCATTTAAAAAAATCCATGGAACCACAGTACACAAACAGTGACTCCTAAGTTAAATCTTGGACTATAGTTTATAGTACAATTATAAAAATGTACTTTGATCAATTCTAACAAATGTTCCGTACCAATGCAAGGTGTTACTAATAGGGGGGTAAATGGGAATCCTTTATTTTACACACGATTGTTCTGTAAACCCACAACTCTAATAAAGAAAAACTAAATAGCTCAATTGAAATATGATCGTTTAATTGGAAATAGTTCAAATGTTGGGAGATTTTTAGGGTCCAAGAGTAACCACAGCAGTATTGGAATTACAGTGTGCATAGAAAGGGCTAATTGACTTAAAATGTGTTCTTTTCTTCCTTTATTATGTGCTGGTTAACTGAAATTAGCAAATTCCAAAACAACTCAAAACATTTTCTGTTCAAGTTCTAGGAGTTACAATTATATAACTTTCAAGACTCATGGGTCAAATAATATTTCAGCCAGAGATAATTTTTTCATGTTCTGAAAATAGGATATGCTATTATATACTCATTAAGAACTATTTACAATGACATTGTGTATATACAGTCAAGATTTTATTTTCACTTCTCCAAGTCAGGAAAAGAGGAGGAAGCCTCCCACCAAACCTTCAGGCAAAGGGATGAAATAATTGCTTACCCTCCGTAAATCTTAAACCCCTATGATGGGGGCAACTAAACTAAAGCTTTGTACTGTCAGACAAGCCCTGGCTGCAGACCAGGGATGCAGGGTGAGCAATTTGCCTAAAGCAGCTGTGAGCCTGTCATCTCTCAGGTAGATCGTTGGCTTGAGAACAGTTTATCTCCAGGAAAAGTTCTCTGATGGGGGACAGGCTGGAGTGATGGGGGATTTGGGAATGGGGATAGGGTCTACTTTTCTTCAAGTGTTTTTTCAGTAAAGGGGTTTCAAAAAACATTCCCATTCATATCTAAATGGTTCTTTCCCAGATGAAGAAGCTTCTGAGAGTTAGTGAACGTTTTAAAGGAAAGAGTATTTAGTTTAGGTTAAAACTGTGATTGCTCTGAGCAATTTGCTCCTGAAATAGTTAGCACCAAAAGGCAATGAACAGTAGATTCTGTGTGTATGTGCTTGTGCCTTCTGACAGGAAATACTTAAATTAAAACTCCTTTTTGTTACAAAGGAAAATTTGAGGAATAAAGTGCTGCAAGTGATATAAACCCTGTTAATAGGAATCAATTTACTTATATTCCTTAACCAGGAAATGTAATGTTTGGCAATCTTAATTTGGGAGGGGTTTATTGTGAGGTTTTAAATCTAAGATGGGCTTTCAACTTAAGACGGTCAAGAGCATCCATGTGTTTGCCTCCTCACCTGGGACCTCAGTAGACTACAGATTTGATAAATTTCTGGATGATGGAGTCATCTGACAGCACAAGAAATGAGGATGATGCAGTGAAGGCAGAAGCCATTCTTCTTGGCTAAACTCTTGAGAGGTTTCTAGCTAGGCCAAGGCAGGGATGGTGAGTGGAAAGGGAAGGAGACACAGAAATCTTTCTGCCAATGGAATAGCAGCTCCTCTCAACCCTCCAAGACTTTCTCGGGCTGCTGCCATGCAGGGATGGGTGGTGCCAGCATTTAACCACAAACCAAAACTAGAAGCCATTCTCTAAAACATCAAATAATTTATCTGAGGAGGGCAGGCTGCCCATGTGGGTACTGGTTCATCAGTAAAACTGTCCTCATTTTGGCAATTGCCTGCCTGCTCATCGATTTTGCTCTTTAAATTAAAGCCTGCCAAGTGCACCAGGCTTGCAGTAAGCCGGCGCATTCAGGGGAGAGTCCTGCCTATTGGGGGAATGACCTATAGAAGAAGCTCCCAGCTGCACCCTATGTTCATCAAGCCAGTCCTTCTCGAAAGGGAACAGACCCCCAAGTATCAGCAAAGAGTGAGACAAACCTGAGCAGTGATGAGCGGGAGCATGAAGGGCAAATTACAAACAAATAATAATAACCCGAGAAAACAGCAATTTCTCCCAGAACTGAGATCTAAGAAAAAAGTACTCTAATTAGAACTTTCTGAGAAGTTTGAGGAGATACTGATGTACTGCATCCAAAACAACAAGAACAGTTTGCTATATAAAAGGAGAAGAAAAACAATAAAGATTTTTAAATTTACATAAATATTTTAGCTAAAAGAGAAACGTCAACAGAAGAATATATGGTTGATTGATTGCATTAATGACCCCATTTCTTCACCAGCTCTTCATTCACATTCTTGGCTATTTGACTTTGTGGTACCCTCCCAATGCATCTTTGGGCGCAGCCATATGACTTTCATTTAGTCAATGGTGCTAGCAAAGGTGACCTTAAGAAACCATTAGGGCCTCCCTCTCTTCCACCTCTGCCTCTGCCACAAGAAATGCCTGAGCAAGGCCTCTGGAAGTGTGTGCGAGTAGAGCCCCAGCTGGTAACCTACTGACTATCAGACTATCAGACACACCATCAAGCCCAGTAGGGACCAGAAGAACAGCCCAGTCAAGTCGTGTTCCTCTCCAGGGAGGTCTGCCTTGACCTTCTACCTGATAAATCTCTCCTTGGTTGTTATCTCCTTAGCTTTATACTGCCTTCAAAGCACTCATGGCTATTTCGAACTATCTTTTATCTTTGTTTTCAGGTTTATTATCTGTTTTCCTCCACTAGAAAGAAACCACCACCACATCAGGGACCTTGTTCATCTCATTCACCAGGGCTTCTCCAACTTCTATAACTGAGCCTAGCATTTAGCAGGTAATCAGTGAGTATTTGTTGGATGAATGAATAATTAAAAAATGAATGAGAGGCCGGCTGTAGCTCAATTGGTAGGGTGCCGGTTTACCACATGGGAGGCCCTGGGTTCGGTTCCCAGGGCCTCCTTGAGCGGGTAGACAGCCTTGAGAAGGCAAAGCCGCTGTGGGCAGGGCCAAGCCGCCTGCAAGCAGGCAAGGCCACCGTGCGGCGAGCTGACTCAGTGGGTCACCGCAACAGGGGGAGACAAGCAGACACAGAAGAATGAACACAGCAAGAACAAGCAGAAAGGGGGGGATATATAATTAAAAAAAAAAAAAAGAATGAATGGGTTGGAGGGAAAAGTAACTGGAAAGAAGGTTGGTTATTAAGAGCAATAGTCAAAATATTTACTAACAGATTTGGCCCAGGCATTGAGAGATTAGAAAGGTCACCATCCATGGGTATCCTGGAGGATCCCTCTTGCCGGATGAAAACACTTTAGTTAGTGGCTCCCTGAAGTATTTCAATATTTTAACAATTGGGTTTGTACCGTGTATACCATTTGAACATCACTCTGCTCGTTAGGACAGCCACAACTAAGTGAACATAGGATAGTAACAGAGTCCTAAAAACTCAACAAACACATCAAATGACTCATTTTTAAATGCTCAATAGTCCCACTCTCATGCTCCCAAATCACGCTTGCTGTCGTTGGATCTCATGTCAGTGTGTCAGTGGCTGTGTGTAAAGAGGATTAATCTGCTTGCACGCCAAGCTCTCAGGCATCTCTCTTGGCATTATGGGATTGAAGTCATCTAAGGAAAGGAATGAGATCATTCACACTTCTTAAAGACCGAGGGACTCTGAGCTTCCCACTTCTCCCACTCACATTTCTCTGAAGTCAGTTAGGCACTACTCCTGCTTGGCAGCAAAGAAGCTGCCCTCTCCTATTTCCCAAAGTTCCTCCTCCTTGCCAAGATAATCTTTCCCAGACAGGGGCATTCAGGAGTAAAAGAAGACTCTAGCAGTGGGGGAAAAATCCCACAGAAAAGGCCCTGGCAGTGCTTAGTCAGATGAATTCAACATTTGGAGAGGGCCCAGCAGCTGACACACATAGAGAAGATTAAGGGAGTATGTGTCCTGAATAGTTTACCAAAACTGAAAAAATAAAAGATTTTCAGACTATGGAGAAGAATGCTAATTGAAAGAATAAAACAAGTAATTTTTCCATACAAAATGTCTGTTAACCATAATTGGCACATCAACTGCAGACTGAAACAATCAAGCTTATAAAATATCACTTGCTTGGTTTAAAAAAGGAGAGAGCCTGTAAATCAGAGCCAACTTTTCTAAAATGAGAAGTGGTTAATTTCACTAAATGGCCTTTCAGTGAACAAAGAAGGATAACTACTAACAGTCCTTAGGAAAACTGCTATGTGAGTGAATGAGAACCATTTGATGGCTTTAAATCGTTACATCCAGTTGCTTTTAGCATTTGTTAAAAATGGTTATCGCTGTGGAAATATCCTGTCTTGTTTCTCCTTAGAAATATCTTTCTCCATACATGTTAACATTGAAAGCATCAGCCGATGCAGTTAAATGATCATTAAAACCATAAATAGGTTGAACAATAATTAATGAAGTTTTCCATTTTTGGAAAAACAGCGTGACCTCAGCAAGGTTGCAAGTGCACAGCTCTTACTCCTACCCCCTGCTGCCAAGAGGATGTTAAATATTGGTAAATAGAAACCATAGTAGAAAGCCTTTTTGATTAATGGGGACAAGTCTTTCCAGACAACATACAGCTTGAAAGATATTCCTTTCTCTATCCAAAACCAAAGAAGTGTCTAAATCCTCTCCCACCACAGCTTCACAAATTGTGTAGATGACATTTAAAAAAAAATTAACATTAACATGATAGAACAGACAAGAACTCCCTCTCCCTATATTTCATAGATAGCAAAAGAGAAAAGAAAAAATGCCAGAGTAATGGGAAATGAGTTTCTTAAATCCATGTAGTCACAGAAGAAAGTCCCTTTAAACCTAATTTTTGACCTGTAACAGACCAGGAAACTCTGTGAAGTCATTTTGTCTAGACTAAAATCATGGGGAATCTCATGTGACATGGGGCCCAGAGCAGACCAATCTAGGAGTGATCACCCCAGGCTCAGAGTTTAACCAATACCCTAGTGAGAAGGAATTGGTAACTAACAATAGAGACTCACCCCAGGTCTGCATACGCAGACAGGGGAGAGAGAGTGGGTGGTGATCAAGGTAATTGAGTGAAAGTACTACACTTCAGTCCAACCTTTGGCTTGTTGACTCCTTGTTTTATAAAATCCCAAGCTGAGCCACCTCAGTTATCACAAGCCAAGAAAGTGGAAATGAGAAGCCCAAATGACCTTTTTCCTCTCTACCCTGGGGCTGGGACTGGGAGCCCCAAACCAAAATGATGCCTGAACAGGTCCCATTTCTCTTTCAAGTGAATCCTACCCCCAAACCCATACGGAATCTCTGTCCTAACACACCCTAATTAAGGAGAAGACCAGCAATTTATTTTGAGAATCGATGTGTAATAGAAACAAGGTTTCTCTCCATAGTGAATCATAGTTTTAGGCGCTTATCTAGTGATAAAATGCCAGCTACAGCCTTTTGCTAAGCCAGTAGTAGCCAAGCCTGAAACCCAGGTCAGACACCCAGGAGAAGACAGAAAGAATGGCAAAGTGTAGATGTTGAGCAAAAGCCAGAGTTAGAAATTAAGAGCCCAGAACACCAGGTGGGCATTGGGGAAGCCTAAACAGCAGGGACACAGCAGCACATTTAAGATCGACGACATAGCATTAGGAGGAATGTGTGCTAGATGTCAGCAGCCACGCCGAGTACCTCCAAGAGCCAAGGTCCGTGGCAAGGACCCTGAACTACAGACACGGACTGTTAAAGGAAACATGCACAGAAAGGAGAGATGCGGGACTGGGGTGGGGGGGGGGGGGGGGGGCTGGGCACTTGACAGCTCGCAATTCCTGCATCGAAGACTTTTCTAAGGCCCAGATGCAACCCTGTCCTGGGGTTCTCTGTGATACTTCTGCAGTCTTAAAATAAATTCCTCGACCTCTTTTCTTTGTTTCATTCAACCTAAGTTCCTTCTGGTTACTTGCAACCAAAGAATTTTAATTAGCACAGCCTATCTACATTATAAAGATCTTGAAGTATATTGCCAATTTGTTTATCCAAGTACAGGTGACTGTGTCCCTCCACTCATTAACTTGGGACATTACCTTTTTTTTCAAAACTACTCCTGTTTATACTCTAATGGCTGGTGTACCCAGAAATAGCTTTTCCACACGATGACTTTCCCACAGAATTTCAAAAGGAATGGATACTAGGAAGAGTTTCTGGACTGGGAATACAGGGCTCCTATTAATATAAATTTGGGTTTCTTTCACTGGAAAAATGATGAGATCATTCTGTGGTTACATATGGATAGCAAGAACGCGCTAAGCCAGGGAATCTTGGAATGAGTGGACAAAAAGGTGGGTGAGTTCGTGTTGCATCGTAGTCAAGGAGGACTGGAACATAGGAACACCACCTGAGCCTCAAAGAAACTGCCCAACCCACGAGGATTTCTGTTTCTTATAATCTCACTGATATCCAAAGATGGTCCATCAAAAGGATACCTAACTCACCATGCTGTGTTATACATTTACACGGTAAGACAAGATGAAGTTTAAGTATTAGAAAGGGGAAAAACACTATCATTTTAAAGATAAAACTAACTACTCGGACAGCCTATGAGTAAGTGAAAATTATGAGAAATTACAAAAGAGTTCAAGAATGCAGAGAGTTAAAAAGAAGCATATACATATCAACATATTATAGATAAAAGTGGTTAAAATATGCAATACATACTAGGTCACTCTCAAGAGTCACAAAAATATTTTTGGATACCTCATTTTTCTTTAACCCTTTCTTATGCATACTCGTTAATTAAAATAATCCATCCAGATTAATAATGATTTGGCGTGACTACTGTTGGGAAAGATTTTGAGTTTTTCTGCCTCATGAAAGTATGAGTTGGCATATTGTTATCTGCTGTAATTCATTCCAATAAGATGTGAAGAATTCCCAAATAGGAATTTGATTATCCAGAAAGAATTTTGGCCTAAATGGAAATTTAGTAACTAACCCAATAATTTATTTCATTCTTAGAGATTATTATGTCCAATAGTTAGAGCTGAATATAAAAATTAGAATTATGTTATAATTAATTTCTATTATATTAGAATTATTATTTACATTTATAAATGTTTGTTGCTATACTATCCATTTCTTATAGTTGATTATATTAAATCTAACCTGGTTTTGCACTCTCTTTTAAAATTTGTAATTTCTTTCAACCTATTTTCTCTATTTATTTTACAATTTTACAATAAAGGTCTTTTTAAAAGCTGAAAAAAAAGCCATTGCTTATACACTTTGGAAAAATCATATGGTATGTGAATATATCTCAATAAAACTGCTTACTACACAAATTTATTGTGCAAGAATATCCAACAATAGCAGCTATGTACAGCAGGGGAAACAGAGATTGAAAGGGAAGAAATTTCCTTGTTTGTTTGTTTGTCTGGGGTTTTTTTGGTTTATTATTATTATTGAAGTATTGAAAATGCTTTAATAATGATTGATGAATGCACAACTATGTGATTATGCCAAAAACTATTGATTGTACACTTTTTTATTTAAATTTTTTATTTATTTTTTATATATCTATATATATTTTTAGGATACATTGATCACATAAACGTTACAGAGATTCCAGGAGTACCCATATACCACCCCCCACCCTTCCCACAACCCCCCACATACACATCCCTCAGTGTGGCATAATACCTCTGATAGATACACACATTTTGGGGCTTTGCCATCAAGCATAGATCACAGTTCAGGCTGTAGACGACCCCCTCTCCCATACAGTTCCGAATGCTACATGATCATACAAAATGGCCTACATCCTCCATTGCAGCATCATCCATGACAATTCCCAGGTCCCCAAAAAACAAACCCCGCATTACAATTGCTCTTCCCTCACCTGCTCCCAAAGTTTCCAGTGACCCTGGCTCCACATAATTTTGCAATTTCTTCCATTG
>PVKH010015935.1:0-15913 GCA_004027955.1 Chaetophractus vellerosus
CTCAATAGAATAAGAGCAGAGTACGTAATGGACATTGCCAAGTGTTGTTATGCTAGTTTGGTCTGAGATTTTAAGAGCATTTAAATTCTATGCTATGGAGCATGGAGCTATTCTCAATGGTAAAGAGGAACTAGGGATTGGACAACTCTGTAGGAGAAGATAAAAAGTCTCTGAAAGCTGAGAGGCATACAAGGATATCATCTCAAGCAAGGTACATCAGGAGGAGTGTTGAGTGGCTTTAATCTGGACACTGGAACAAGGAAGGAATTCCAGCAGCAATGTTTCTTATTACCTGCCACTGTGGGATGTCTTGAAAGATGGGTATGAAAATTTTCCTTTTTAAATTTACCCCCAGTGGTTGGTGAGGCATGACTAGTCACCATTTATTAATTTCCCACCATGGGTTATATAATTACCAGTCCGAACAACGACAATATCAGTCTCATCTCTCTTTAATAGGTGAGGAAACAGATGCTAGAAAGGTTAAGAAATTTGTCCAAGGTTTCAAAACTTTGACCTCAGCTTGGTGTGGTCTATTGCTCTTTGTGGGTAGAGAGTCTGATAACCAGCTTTCTCTCTGCTACTCCCAGTACTGGAGACCTCGACACTGTTGGAAACAGTCTAAACTTAAAATCTGTTTCTTAGATTGCTGATAAAAGGTATTTTCAGAGAAGTGAGCTTGCATAATTGCCTGATTTGCCCTTAAGTAGTATAAAAATATGTATTGAAAGTTTACAAGTCTGTACACAAATTGTATCCCATGGTAGTGAACTAACTGTGCCACTATGGGAGGGGAAGGGGAGACTAATGGCTGGAAAGAGACCTGTGGGGGAGTGCATCTTGAGATCAAATTAGGATTTCTGGTCACAATCCTAGTTTTCTGAAAACTCATGGTAGAAAGTGATCTAGTGGATGGGGTCAGAACTATAGTGAAAAGAGTCTTTGGTTTTCAGCTACCCTGTGAGAAGCACAGAAAACACTGTTTAGTGAACACTTCTATCTACTATTTAACCTAAAAACTGCTGAAACAAATATAGCTGTGTGTAGAAACCACACTCACATTGTTTCTGACCAAGTCAGTGTAAACTGATAAAAAGGTGGAAATAAAAGAAATATATTAACCCTATCTGAAGCCATAGCCAGATAGCCATTAGTTTCCATATACCGCACCCTCCCATGACTTATTGGCAAGTGAGGGGAAAATCTACCATAATCCATTACTAAGTGATCATTATGCTTCTCCTTGATGTCTATCGCCTCTTGAATGTTCATAGTTTATTTTATTTTTCTGCTTATTTCTTCTTTTCTTTCAAACTTCCCCATTTAAAGATTGATTTCTACAACTTTCTTCACTGTTTTTAAAAGAGAAGGCCACACACTGTTTCTCACCACACTTCATGAGTTGTTCTGGTGGAAATTTCACTTGCTATTTGTCCTCCATGCTGGGAGCTGAAGGATTTTTTTCAGCGACTGTCATCAGAGGAGAAAGTGAAAGGTTTTTCTGGCTGCTGTTAAAGTATTAAGACTTATAGAATGTTAAATTATTTTGGCATGGCAGGTGGGGATGAAAGGCATTTGAAACACGGATATGATATATAGCATTTAATCAGAGAGAACCAGTTCTTGTCTTAGATAAAAAGGAATAAAGTAAGCACTAGCATATATTTTTATTGTGAAAATATTAATTACTTTTAAATATATAGAAACTATAAATTCACTTCAAAAATTAGCTAGAATCTTTGTTTAGAAGCAGACAGGGATTTTCTTCTGTCAAGGTAATGGAATAAGGCTATAAAATGAATTGTGTCAAAATATGTGCAAACTCAATGGTTCACATAAATCAATTTTTGATATATGTGTTTGGTTACAAGACAGTCTCCATTTGGGAAGATTGTTGCAATCTTCTTGGTTGGTACAGAAAAACATTTTATTTTCCTACACAATAATTCTATATCTCTCACACGAGTTTGAAATAAATGGAAACTTTGTTGACATTTCCTTCAGGTAGATGTAAAATTGTTCCTACTAATCATTGCTAGCTTCTGCAACTGAGAGATTTCCTTGGAAATTCTTGTCAGCAGGGCTCCCTTCTGCCTTAAAAAAAAATGTCCTTTCCATGCACATACCTCCAGAAAGGCAGCTCAGTCACTGAACAGCAGGGACCATCTCAAAGTTCAGCTCAGTCAACCTTAGTAAGGTCAGTCAATTACTGGAGGAGGTTGGAGGAAGGTGGGGGTGGGACCTATAATTTGACCACAGCCCCAGTAAATATCAGTTTCTAATGGCAACAAGCACAAAGTTCCTCTGTGGGGCAGCTTCATAATTAAATGTTAAAATAAAAGTGCTTTTCTATGAAGGAGCACACTGTCCTTTCCAAATCCGATTTTAATATTCGTCCTCAGAGCTCACAGCTTAGAAGAAAATTCAGCCTTAAGATTCTGCGCACTTAAGCAGGTAGTAAGTGACTAAGATGTGGTCTTGGTAGCAAGACTTTAAAATCCAGTACCCTTCTTTGCCATGTGAATGCTTTATGAATCTTGGCAGTTGGATCTATGTATTCGCTCCATTTTAATACCACACACTGTGGTCAGGGTTTCCACGGATTCAGTCTGCAGGTACTGGGACTGAGAGGGTGAGTGCGTTGAAGGCCTGAGGTTCCCTAGGGCTACTTGATGATGATGTTAAGACCCTTGCACGAGAGGCTGGCATTAGTGTGATGGAGGCACATGGGAGGTAGTGTGATGGAAATTCAAATCAATGGGTGACTGCACAACAGTTTGGGCAGAAAAGGAAATATGTGGATAACTTCAGAGAGAGGAAACCAAGAGAAGAATGGAGAAAAAAAAGAAAGAGAAAAGACAATAAAATAGGAATGGGTGCCAGAGGTTAGGGATCTCCATTATGTTTTGAGTTGTGTTAATGAGTGCTATAAGATATAGGGTAAGTCACAACTTCTCTGCATCTCAACTTCTCCCTTGAGGGTATTTTGACTATATGACCCATAAGTTTTGTGTTTTTAAAAATACAATTCTAGGGAATGGAGGTGGCTCAAGCAATTAGGCAACTCCCTGCCATATCGGAAGTCCCGGGTTTGGTTCCCCGTGCTTCCTAAAAGAAACAACGGAGACGAACAGACAAAGCAAGTGCAAACAATGAGGGGGTGAGAGAAAGAAATAAAATACAATTCTAATATCCTAGTATTCTATTTTCTCTATACTTTCATTTTTAAAAAAGATTTATTTATTTATTTATCCCCACTCCCCCTTGCTGCTTGTGCTTGCTGTCTGCTCTGTGTCCATTCATTGCGCGTTCTTCTGTGTCTGCTTGTCCCCCTTTGTCACGTTATCTTGCTTCGCCATCCATGGGCGTGGGCTGTCAGCTCCCCGAGGGTGCAGGCCAACTTGCCTTTACCAGGATGCCCTGGGACTTGAACCTGGGGCCTCCCATATGGTAGACAGGTCCCAATTGATTAAGCCACATCCATTTCCCTATACTTTAATTTTTATTTTTGAGATGTTTATAGATTTTATTACAGCAAACAAATGTGTCTTGATGACATATAATGATTTGGCAAGAATATTAATTACAAAGTGATCAAATAAAAAATACACAAAGTCCTCTTCCTTAAAAACTAACAATATGCATATTGATTCTTGACACTCCCAAATGGAGGTACCAGAGGAAATGTAGACTGTAACCAGCACAGAAAAATCCTTCCTGTTCTAATCACCTAACCAATTAGAAAATGTCTTCCAAAGTTTCAAGACTACATTGTTTTCTATTGTTACTATATCTTTTCAATAGTTACTTCATGAATATTCTAATATAAATAATATGCTTTCCTTTGATTATTAACACAACTATGAAGACATTATTGGATTAATGCAAAGCTTCTGTTAAAGCCTCATTGTTATTACTTGCTGAGCCATAATTTGGAAAGAGAAAAACAAGTAAAAATGCAAATAAGTCCAATGGAATAAGCCAAGAGTTTTGTATTAATAAAACAGAAAAATTTAATTTTTTCAGATAAGGCATGAGCTAAAGATTCATACCACATTTCCATGAGGACACCCCTTCCCTTTGCAGGTCCTTTGAGTCTTAATGAATTAATAAGAGAACATATGTTAATGGGTAGACCAAGCATTAGATTGGAAGTCAGGGGAATTTTATTTCAGGTTCTTCCATTTTGTACTCCTTACTTTTCTCAATTTTCAACCTCTGTGCCTCTGTTTCCACATCTTTCATAATGGGGCTAATGATATTCACTTTTTTAATGTGAGACAAGATTAAGGGCTTTAAAATTACTATAGCTTATGCATTTCTAGAAAACATACATGATTATTACCATTATGTGGGGACTAAGACTTTTGGCAAAAATGTCATCTGTAAGCGTGTGTGAAAGCCTTGTGAGTTTCTGGAAGCCCCTGACAATTTCTAGGTATGCCTATGATCGTGCAGCTGTTGGACTAGTCTTTTATGCAGGTCGTTCGGCTGACCTATGCCTCTTTGTCCTATAATGAGGCTGAATGTCTTTTGTTATTACTGGGGACTTGAGTCAAAAATCAGGGGTTGACAAATCCTTAACACTGACTCAGGAAAAAAAAAGGCTTAGATGAGGATTTGAAAGTGTTATTCAAGTATAAGCTTCAGGTTCTGTAGAATAAAACCCCTTTCTCAGAGAAATATGAAGCAGCATGATGGATTTTGTAGAAGACAGAACTCTCCAACATGGGGAGTAAATGGGTTCACTCTGCTAAGGCGATCCCTTCGTTAGAGTGCAGAACTTCATTCTCACCTTGAAAGCAATGAGAGGAGCACAGCCCAGTCTTCCTTTGCCATGTCTGGAATAGGAGAGTCTGAAGTCAAGACTCTTCCTTCTGGCTGTCCCCAGGCTGCTTCTAATTCAGCTGTCCCAGAAGAAGAGACAACGTGATCCCATGGTTTTAAGCCTGGCAGGAAATGGCTGCTTTGGAGGCCAGGAGACAGCCTTTCAATGGGAATGGTCATTGGGAGAGGACACTTGAAAGGAGTCTCTGTCCCACCCCTATGTTTTCAGCTCTCAAAAATACTATGAAGCCCCTGAGGATTAAAACAGCATCCCCACCTAGTAGACATCCTGTGTCCTATTTGAAAGTGTTAATATGTTTGTTGACACCCCTTATGAATAGGGCCTTTGGGGCAAGTGTAAGTTCCCTTTCATGTGAATAATGGATTCCACTGTCATGGCCATGAGGTCAGAGGCTTATGAAAATTTCTCTCAACTCATCAAGTTTCTCTATATGTGGAGGAGGCCAAGTAACTGCACACATCAGTCTTTATGGGGTTCATATTTTTCCTGTGGGCATGTGAAATCCACTTACAACCCTTTATAAGGCTTTATAAGATCAAACGTGTGTAGCCAGCCCTACTTGATTTTTTCTACACCATGCAGAACTTGGCTTCTTGTTAATTGTATCTGCAGTCTCAAAGCTCATTATAGAATCTTTCCTAAGTGATATTAATAGTAATGGTGGTCCTTTATTAATAATGCATAATAACAATAGCTCTCATTAAAACAACATGAGTTAAGCGATTAGAGAAATGGTTAGAGTTGTGGTTGGAAAATGGGCCTAATGACAATGACCGTCAAAGATCTTAATAAAATTATGCCACATTTGCATAACTGCAGACTGGTGTTTTCATTTATGGGAGAGTTTCCTTGGTGGTATTTTGTGAGGGGGCATCCCCAGGAGAAACAAGAGAAAGTAAAGGTGTATTTACATAACTTCTATATACCTCCTGGGCTTTTCTTTCATTCTTCCTAGACTGTAGTTAGCATCCTTAGCAGGAATGTGAGCCAGAGGCCTGATTCTGGCACACAGCGGTGTATGACCACTGGCAAATGACAACTTCCCTGAGTCTTAGCTTCTCTCATCTGTGAAATGGGAAGAATTATATTTGACAGAACTCTTGCTCAGATTGGAAGGTGGAAACTGCACGTCACGATGCTTTGTGAGCAGCCCCCTACCCAGTCTCTCAAGCCCTGACGCAGGCACAGTTCTTTAGTGTAGTCCGTTGGCCCTCACTTCCTCCTCTCCCACCAATGGCTCCCACACCATACAGAGGCCCATAGTGCTCCTTAAGCTGGCTTCATAGGCAACAGGAGGCGGCTCATGCACGCACGTGTTTAGCCCCCCCGAGGGCTACAATGCCATGCACACACTGTCTCCCCCTTTCTATCATCCTAAGGATAACTGAGGACAAACGTCACAAACTCATACACCATAAGATGGTCATGCTACCTCTTCCTTCTCTCTCTATTCTTTCTCTCTCTCCTTTCCTTTCATTTCTTCCTTCTCTTCCTTCTAAGTGGTATGTCATCTCTAGAAAGGATGTAGGGAAATGTATATAGTAAAAAATTACAGCTATTTTAAAACTATAAAATCATTAAAACAAAGTTAAGACCGCCATTGTTCAAATAATATAAGATGGATGAAGAAGGAAATTATACAAGAAAATCAAAGCTGGGAAGCTACTGAAATTCACGTGAAATTTAATATTGAGCTTCCAGGCAGACAAGACTAAAAGGGAAACATTAAAAAGGGATTCAGAAAAAGAGACAAATTTTCCATAACTCTCAATTTTTTTGAATAAATTATATTCCTAGCTATATAAATGAGAATGTAGATAACGCCTTGCATGCAGTTTTTTTTAAAAAGTAGAGATAGTCTTCATATTTTAATATTGTTAAAATACTAACGAATGATAAAATACAAGCCAGCCTCCCTTATACAGGGACCCTGGAGAATTCCCATTTTTACAGTGAACTCTTATCTTAATCCTGAGATTACTTACAAAATCAACATCAACATGAATGTTAGTACACGGTTGTTGAATTTGGTAAATAGGAATCGCTATCATTATCATTTTCTATACTCATTTGGCTTTGCCTCTGTATTTTCCCTTCATTGTTGGATCCAGTGTGCCTTCTGTGAATTTTCTGTCGATGTCTGATTTTGGGAATGGGGACTCAGGAACGGACAGATAACCTTGGAGAGAATGGTCCAGAAATCATTTTAAACGAGCTGTGGCTATCATTTTAACTTTCTTTGGAAGGAGAAATCCCTCAGAATTATTTCATATATAGCCTCTCAAAAATATTTTAAAGTGAGATTCAGTAATAATTACATGGCTGTTTCCTAGCCCTTGTCCCAGAGGTCTGGTAAGCTTTAAATCCCTAGTGACACCTGCTGGGCAGACCTTGGCTCACTTGCTACAGGCTTCCCATCAGCCCACCTCTTCTTTAAAATGCAAAGCTGCAGCCCACGTGGCACGGGGCGGGCTGCCGCCTCCTCAGCTCTGCCCGTCTGCTCCTTTCTGCTGTAGGGGAACTCGACCAGGACAACGGTGCCCAAGTCTCACCAGTATTCTCTTGGGGATTTATTTCCAACTTATCCAGGTCCCAGGAAACAAAAAGGGATCTAGCAAAGTTGAAAAAGAGAGAGATAGGGAGCGAGAAGGAGAGAAATCCACCACTAATACCCCACCCCCACCCAAGTTACTAGGCTGCTGCTTTGTCTGAAAACTCTGAGGTGAAAGATGCTACTTGAGCCGTATGTTTTGTTCAAGCACAAACCAAATTATGCTATACTTGCTTATATCTGAACATATTGGTTTATCTTACATAGAGTTTAATTGATGCAAACTTGAACTTCAGTATGTTAGATTTTCAGAGAAAACACCATCCTTGTGATTTGGATTGCTATGTTTTTCTTTGAACAAAGCAAAGAAGAACAAGGCAATTATACCCCAGCTTCTGTTTATTTCTGCCAGATTCACCAGCCATTACAAAAATACTGTTTAACCTCTTGTAGTATTACCTCTTGTGTCCTTTACTGTCCACTCGGAAAATTTCTTTCTGGGCCAACATCTGCATCCTTGGACAGACCAACTTGTGTGTAAAGTCCATGCTAGCCGATCAAGCATGGCTTTGTTTGCACTTATTCACTGCTCACCCAGCACTGTGTAAGTGGTTTTGCATATTAACTAAGTGCACAGTAACCTTCCTTTACCTCCTCAGAGCTCCACCCCCTCCCACCCGGCCTCGGGAAATCAACACGGTTACTCGCTGAGGAAGCTGCCAAGAGGTTGCCATGGCAACTGTTCTGCTTTCAGCAGCTACTTTTCTGGTTTGAAGGAGGGGTAGGGGTGGGGAGGGAGGGAGAAAAAAAAAAAAAACCTGGGGAGAGCCAGACGGTTTTCTGATTAGAGTTCAGATAAAGAGGGACATAGTAATTCGTGGGCACTAAAATAACCCAATGGGTTTGAGTTACAGCAAAAGAGGAAAACAAACAAACAAAAAAGCTAAGTAAAGTGGAAGGCCAATAATTAAATTATTTGGTAGTGGTCTTAAGCTGAAGCATTTCAAATTTATATCAGTTCATCTCATTAGAATAATGCCAATTTATGAGTCTTCATTTTTTTGGCCAGAGCCAAACAAAGATGGTGAGTTTTATGGAATTATAAACGACAGAGCAAGAAGCAAGGGGGTAAAAGAGAACCAGAGGGGCATTCTAACATCTGAAAGTCATTTTCCAAAACTTCATTCAACCCAGGAACAATACAGCATTCAGGCATAACGAGCTGAAAATGTGTGGTGCACTGGGTCAGAGCGTAACCTTTTGCTCTTCTCAGTGGGGTGATTTGCCAAGGTAGGCCATGAAACAGTCTGATTCAAAGCAAAGTCTGGAATGAGGCAGAGAAAAGTGCAAAATGTCAAGAAATGGAAGACTGGGCAGCCAAGACTGGTGGGCTTCAGAGATATTCAAGAGCTGTGCAAAAACCGCTCCAGATCCCTGCTTCATAGGATTTCAGCTGCTACCCAGGAAAGGGCCAAACAGCTCTTGGTGATTCCAACCAAAAGCTGGAAGGGCCAGGTAGGACTGTCAGGGCATGATGGACTAGAGAGGTGATGACTTACAGAGTCCCTGCCTCTTCTCTGAACATCTAGCAACCCAGCAAACACCTGCTCCCCACTGGCCAACAACCCTCGCAGCGCTCCTTGGCACTGAACCTGCTCTTGCATTATTTATTCACTTTAAGAAAGAGTAGTGATGAAAATGTAGTGCTGTAACCACCCTCGTACAAGCTACCATTTTCTGAACCTTTATAGTTTTGTTCAGAACCCAACAACAGCTACAAGGCCCAGGAGTTAACACTTACGGAGAGAGGCAAAGGAAATATCGAGACACTGAATGGGATCGTAATGTGCAGTGTCATTCTGGTGACATTGTTGTTAATGCTTGGTGACATGATTTTTAACACTTTTAGTGGAGTGGTAAGGGCAGCAGTAAGATTTCATAGGTTAGCACTTCTTTCAGGACATGCCGTAGTGCAGCAAGGAGTCCTGAATTTGGAGCAAAGAGACTTCTTTTTAAGTAACAAATTGTTCCTGACCTGAAACACCGCCATTTTTGCCTAACTCCACCTTGTCACAGAGATAATGGGCTTATTGTCAACCTTCTGTGGACCCTTGATCACTTACTTAAAAATATATATATATATCTCTGATGTAGAGAAGTTTTAAGGTGGGAAAGAAATGAAAAGAGAAAGGAAGAAACGTAAATGGATGTCAAAAACAAGAAATGTCTTAATCGAATTTACTCAAAAGCAGGATTCAAAATTTTCTGGCTTATATCGTCAGTGATCTTCGTAGATGACAAGGGACAGTGAAATTGATGTTTGAAGAGGTAAAATAAAATAAAAGAAGGCCAACCACCTAATATATTTTATTTAAAGAGTTGTGCGAAGTACTAGGAACTTATCTAGAGGAAGAATGGATATATCGTTAAAGACTGTCCTCTATGTGGGTGCTCCCATAAGTTAAAGCAAAGTACTAAGAGTTAAAAACTGAGTGGGCTCTCTCGTGTATCACTGACGTAGCTGGAGACCCTATATTATATAACAGTAACAGGAAACAGAATGACAGCTCCTCAGACTACAGTAAACGTGATTAAATTACCTCATCAGCTTCATACTCCTGAGTGTTTCTACAATGCCAGAAAACCATCAGTTAATCTGTCCTGTTTGCTGGACCCCCCAGACAGCACAGGCTAGAGGTATTAGTATTCAAAGAAATTCTTCCCGCAAATGGCCGAACAGAGGTTTGTCAAGTTTAGTCGCTGCAGCGTTTGAGACCAAGAATGAGATACAGAGAAATAATAAGAGGGAAAGAATAAAAAAGAAAAGAAAATGCAGAAATTTATTTTAACTCTGCAACAGAAATTCTTTTCCATTCCTTTTCACTGTCCTGATCTAATTGAAGTAGCTATTATCCCTGTGAAACACTGCTACCGCTGAATTTATTTTTATTTTGCCTGCTCAAAGGCAATGTAAAGCGATTTGAGAGCACATCACCTTCAGGGAAAAGACTGCAGCACATTACTCACCACCTCCCTCCTCCCCTCTGCCTGAAAAGGTTAATTTGAATAAGGCTGCTGCTTCCACAAATAGAACAGTAACCAGCACGCAGAGGAACCGCCAATGAGACTGTTTTTCAATGATGTCATACTTATACCTGCTTCTTGTTATTTGCTGAGTAGTGACAATGTGTTCCTTGAATCTCACATTTTATTGGTTAAGGGCCCTGTCCTTCCAAATGCTTCTGGAGAGTTTTAGGCACTGCAGTTTCTTTACAAGCCTAGATTTTTTTCAGCTTTCTGCACTTCAACAAACTGTTGGAGAATACAGAGTGTTTTAAACATTGGTCCCTGAAAACAAATAAAAGCCCTTTATAATTTATGCCTGATTTACATGACCCTTCATATTAGGTGCATTTACAGCAAAAAGCGGCATAAGAAAAGTCTGATTTTTGAAAAACAAAAAAAACCACTCGAACAGAAATTATATTCAAGAGCATGCTTAGTTTACTATTGTTACTACTGGCTTAACTGAAACCTTTTCTGTTTATTCTACAAAAATTTATTGTCAAATGGAACAGAGCTTTCTTAAAAAGAACAACCTCTGAAAGTTACCAGTTTGTAGGACAGAAGGCATTGGGAGAAGGGAGACCTCCCTAGTTTATTTTTGTACTAAGTAGATTTTATTTTTAAATCAATTAGGTCGTTAAAATGTTTGCCTTTGGTCATACAGATTTCAGAGGTCTTCTGAGGAAACTCCTGTGCATAGGTTTTCCACACTACCTTAAAGTGAAAGTGGGAGCTAGATAAGTCAATATTGTGAATGAGGTAGGAATTAGTCAACCAACTAAAAGAATCAAAGAAATATTCCAGTCAGCTTGAGATATGAGTGTGGATTGGAGGCCAGAAATCAATGTTGTACTCAAAATGTCTCTTAATATATGGCAGCTAGTGAGGCCCCAGGCACAGCTACTCTGGGCAAATAATGTCCTCAGAGGCATAGAAGACAAAGTCAAGGTGGCCATAGTCATTTGGTGAAGCAGAATATACAGAGAAGGTTAATCCATTACACAGGCAGGGAAGTATATTAAATGGTCCAGCGAGGAGCTAGGAGCTTGGAAGGGCAGAGCTTTAAAGGAACAGCCAGATTGTAATAGGCAGGGAGAATGACTGGAAAGTTTTCTTGGGTGGGGAGAATGAGATGCAAAGGGATGAGTCACACTGAATAGATGCCCCTGAGTAGATATATGTATTGTGAGATAAATTTGGAAAAGCAAATGTACAAATTAGCAGAGACAACGTAAATTAGGAGGAAGCAGAGGGTGCCAAATATTTTGAACATCTGTGTCTCATTTTGAGTATTATCAGATAATTTTTTAAATTGAAGAGTCTTCAGAGCTATGTACTGCAACTTATTGTCTGAAGGGTCTAGTGAGGTGTTAGCTCCATGTTATCCAAATTTGATTTTTTTATACCTAAAACACTTGCACAAACCTATTTATGGACTTTGAACATTAAATGGGAATCTTACTGTGTTAAAAGCATGAGAAATGTGAACCAAAATACAATTTATTTTTGGTAAGGAGTGGAGATTATACTCTTAGCCTTTCTATTAAAGTTAAAAGGACTTACAACCATATCTACTGTACTTGAACTTCAGAGTATTTCCACCAGTAATCTGCATGTAAATGTTGATTCAAGACATCTGTCTGTAGTATCAGCATCGTGGTAAAAACGTGGCCTTTGACATCAGACAGATCTGGGTTCAAATCTCAGCTTCAACACCTAGTGGCTGTGAGACCAGAGTGAAGTTAATTAACTTCTCTAAGCCTCGGTTTCCTTGACTGTAAAATTGGCATCATAATGATACACTGTCTAGGATCTTGTGAGGATTAAGCTGAGTAATGTATATTATTCGTATAGTGCCTGTCTCTGTAAATGAAAAGCTCTTTGTTGTTTAGCCTTCCTGTGAACTTCAAGGTCCTTCAAGGACCTCCACGATCTGGCCCCTGGCTAACCCTTTCGTATCACTCTTCCTCTCTGTCACTCTGTCCCAGCCATGCTGAACTTCTTGCTGCTTCCTCAATGTGCTTCTGCCCGAGGGACTTTGCCTTTGTACCTCCCCTTGTCTGCAACGCTCTGCCCCCAAGTCTAGCTTCTTCACTTCATTGGCTCTCATCTCAAAGATCAACTCTATGGAGAACTCTGACTGACCCCTCTAAGGCAGCATCCTCTATTGCTCTCTTTCCCATTACACCATGTTATGCTTTATTCAATTGCCACTTAGCAACACTAGACATAATTTTATGGCTGTGGTTTTTAAAAAATGTGTTGATTATCTCTTTTGTTCACTTGAATCCGAGGCATTTGAGTAAAGTCTTTGTCCACCTCTGTCACAGAGCCTAGAACAGTGCTGGACATAGCCAACTCCCCCCAAATCTCCCTTAACAAATGTTGATGATGAATAAGATGCAATGGGAAGCGTACACCACAGGGAGGTGGGTACATGGACCAGAGAGCACATCTGCATGCATTGGCCTCCAACCAAGTTTCACAAGCTTTTCTTATGGAGCCAGGAGAAAATATTTAAATTTTCCCATTACATCTAAAGGACCAAATTATAAGACAATGAGAACATGTAGACCCAGGATTCCTTACACAAAGGATGCCAGCGGTCATCAGGAAAGATGAGATACGGGGAAGCTGGTACAAATCGCTGGGGACCACTGTCCAGAAGGGACCCCAGGGCAAATCCTGTGTGAGGATTTCTAGCTGTTCTACCCTTTTTTTTGTCCTCCTGGCTCTCCCAATTATGAATTGTTGGGTAGAATTTAAAGACTTATGGATCAATAACAATTATCGGTGAAGAGCAGAATAATAAGTTCAAGAAGTCATTCCAGATATACTCAACATTACACACATATACACACTTTAATACATGCGTTGAACACACTAACGAACATTTAGAAAATATTCCGAAGTGTTCATGCTCTGTCCTTCTCTCAGTCTATCATAAGGATAAAATTGCCTCTTTCAGGTTTCTATTTTCCCAGTAACTGAAGGACAATATGAGATGGCATAGAGCTTATGTAAGCATTATCCCTGCTGACTTTCCAAACGAACAGTTCAAATGCTACCTAATCATTCGGTTACAGCAGGGCATTAGCAGTCATATATGAACTAAATTTGAAGGAGCATCTGCCTTTTACATCTTGGCCGTGTCAGCACCTGTTGGTTGCTTCTTGTTCTAGAAATTTCTTAGCATGGTAAAAATAATGCAAAAATAAAAATCTTGGCTCACCAGAATGCTTTTTTGAAAGCTTATAAGTTCATGGTCCAAATTCAAGGTGTAAAGCTCATTTTCTCTTAAACTTTTTATCTTGAGATAATTTCAAATCTACGGGACAGATATAAAAATAATACAAAACCCATACAGAGGACTCCAACATATCCTCCACAGAGCTCACTTTTAAAGAGAATCACCTCTATTTTCTGACTCCTCCCTCTTCTACCCTACTACCCTCAGTTTTTGTTCTGTTAGATCAGTGTTGCTTAAATTTTAATGTGTGTACGATCACCCTGGGATTTTGCTAAAATGCAGATTGTGTCAGAATGCCTGGGGTAGAGCATAAGATTTTGCATTTCCAATAAGCTCCCAGGTAAAGCAATATGCTAGTTTCTGGATCATACTTTGAGCAGCAAGGCTTTCAATGACATAATGCCACATGTTTGGTTCTACTGTTTCAAATTAATATTGTTATTTTAGCAATGGAAGAACTTTTATCATTGATGTGGAGGCAGTGGCCACTGGAGGTTCTGAGGAGAGGGAGAGGGAAAAACAGGTGTAATATGGGGGCATTTTAGGGACATTGGAATTGTCCTGAATGACGTTGCAATGATGATGGATACAGGCCATTATATATTTTGTCCTAACATACAAAATTGTGTGGGACAGAGTGTAAACTATAATGTAAACTATAATTCATGCCTAATGGCAGTGCTCCAATATGTGTTCATCAATTGTAGCAAACATGCCATACTAATGAAGGATGTTGTTAATGTGGGAAAGTGTGGGAGGGGTAGGGAGTAGGGCATATGGGAATCCCCTCTGTTTTTTAGGTAACATTTATGTAATCTAAAGTGTTTTTTTAATAAAAAAGTATTTTTATTTTTTTAAGATTGATTTTTATTTATTTATATATCCCCCCTCTTGCTGCTTGTGCTTGCTCTGTTCATTTGCTTTGCATTTTTCTGTGTCTGCTTGTCTCCCCCTGCTGTGCCATCCCGCTGAGACAGCTCACCGTGGGTCGGCTTGCCCTCTCCAGGAGGCCCCGGGAACTGAACCCAGGGCCTCCCATGTGGTAAACCAGAGCCCTACCAATTGAGCCAGAGCTGGTTCCCAAAAAAGTATTTTTTAAAAAGTAAATGAAGTAGTTTACTATTCTCCTTCACACACATTGTATTGTATCTAGGTTCAGAGGTTTTATTCTGCAGTATATCACATCCAATAGGTAACCAAGCCCCTTTGAGTCTCTCTGAGAAATGTTTCTCTCATCTCCTTTCCATCCTCATAGAACTGCCTAGGCTGAGGACTTCATCATCTTACACCTGCAAAACTGCAATAGCCTCTAACATCTCCCAATCCCCAGCCTTACCTCTCTCCAAACCATCATCTTATATTCTGTTACCATATTTTCCTTTCAAAAATAGGAGTTCTGATGAGGTCACTTCCTTGATTAAGGACTCCTGCTAGTTCCCATTGCTCAGAATAGAGGTCAGCATGGGCTCTCTTGTCCAATAAGCCTGGGCTGGAATCTAAGCTCCTCCAATGTCTTTTTTTTTTTTTTTAATTATTAAAGTAAACTTTTTTTTGAGGTAATTGTAGATTCACATACAGCTATCAGAAATAATACAGAGAGATCTCATGTATCCTTTATCCAGTTTCCTCCAATGGAAACATCTTGCAAAACTTTAATAGAATATTCTAAGTAGGATATTGACATTGATACAGTAAAGATTTACATTTCCGTCACCACAAGGTACCCTCATGTTGTGCTTTCATAGTCACATCTACTTCCTTCCTGTTCCCACCCTCTCCTTAACCATAATTTTATAATGACAAAATTATATTTTTGTAATTTTATAGAAACTATATTTCTATAATTTTATATAAATATTGTATTTATATATAATATAATATATACAATATTATATATATTTCCTTATATAAAGAAAATCATGCAATATGTGAACTTTTGGGAGTGGATTTTTTTCACCCAGCACAATTCTCTGGAGATGCATCCAAGTTGTTGCATGTATAACAAATTGTTGCTTTTTATTGCTGAGTAGTAGTCCATGATACAGCTGAATCCGTTTGTTTAGCCATTCACCAATTGAAGGACACCTAGATCCAATTTCTTTTTATGTAACTTTGGGCAAACTAAGTTCTGAGAGCCACACTTTCCTCTTTTCCAAGTGGAGATAGTTCTCTTCAGCTCGTGGTGTTGTCACATGGT